>OMNW01020158.1:5655-39626 GCA_900303245.1 Selene dorsalis | reverse complement strand
AAAAAAATGCAACCCAGAGTAATTTTCAGAGCAGAAAAGTTGACACCCACACCTTTTAGAAAAGAAGAGGCAACATGTGTCTTGGATAACAAGGCATGTGTACGACTTCCTGTTTACCCCAAGGACATGTGCTGCAAAGGAAGAATTAATGGCACTATATATATATGTATATGTATATATATGATTTTGTATTGCCATTAAAATGCCATTTCCCAGATTGTGATTAATTTAAAAACAGGCATGACTTGATAGTCATTAGTGATGACACTAAGGGTGTCATAGTGTGCAACTCCTTTAGTTACAATTGCCTCACACAGTTCAGTTACAGTACAGGGCTGTGGAAATAAGTACTCAGTGAGGTAACAGTTCCTGTGCAGGCTAATGTTGTAAACACCCAGTAAATATGCATGCCTTTAAAAACCAACAGAATACATCATGCAGTTTTACTAACAAGTATATTGCAAAGGCAGCACATGATCAACCTGAGACTCAGAAATACAAAAACCCAACGCTAACGCAACAGGCTGCCTTTCAAACAACTGTAAAGCAGGTAGATATGAGATCATTGCATTTCTCAATTCAAGCCAACGCACTATATTATCAAAGGCTGGCAAGTGTTCACAGATGAGGAGTTCTCAATTTGAAAAGAGTGATGTCAGTACAATAATATGCCAGTGTTGACTATATGGTAATTTGGGGACTGGTGCATGTAGTCACTGGGTAAAGGAACCATAGTAGCTGCAAGTAGTGCATCAGTGTGTAATTCTTTTTTTTTCTTTTTCTTTTCTTTTTTTGGAAAATTAGAAGCCCCTCACGGATCACTCTCTACAGTACATGTGACAAGATAATAATAAGTCATCAGATTGCATTGAGGTCCTGTGGCCAACATGTGCTGGTAAAATCTTATTCACTGCCTCCCTTTTTCTTAGTCAATGCAGACATGGCTTCCCGTCAGCCACAAAGAGAAAAGTAACCACGGTAGAATCTATAAGAGTGCAATAAGCTGCCCCATTACCAAATATATTTACAATTACATAAAAAATGTTTTACAAGAATAGATCAACCCCACCACTGGCCTGTATGTTTGTGGTCATAACTGCTGAAGAGAGGGCAGTGTCCAGTAGTTTGTTTGTTTGTTTTTTTGTTGTTGTTGTTGTTGTTATTGTTGTTGTTTAGGACAGGGTAGCTCAGTTTTGCAACATCTTGAGAGTAGATAGCAAGGGATTGAGTGGAGTAGGTAGGTTTTGGATAGCTGTGCTCATTAATGGTTCTTCAGCTGATTAGACAGCCAATCCAGTCCTTCATAGAGACCATCTCCAGTGGTGGCACAGGTTGCCTGGATGTACCAGTGTCTGTTGCGTAGGGAGTGAAGATTCATCTTGTCTGTGAGTTCTGCAGCATTCATAGCATTTGGAAGGTCCTATAAGCAATATACAGACAGAAAAATATTAGCAGCCTTACCTGTATGTACAATAAACCAAGAGATAAAAACTGTTGTGATATATACCTATTTAAATGAAAGCCTTGATAAATTATTACTCACTTGTTTGTTGGCAAAGACTAACAGCACGGCGTCACGCAGCTCATCCTCTGCCAACATCCTCAGGAGCTCTTCACGGGCCTCTGTACAACGCTCTCTGTCATTGCTGTCCACAACAAAGATGAGACCTGCAACAAGAGCAAACAAAGAACAAATGAGTGAGTGCACATTTTGTGGAACCTTTGAATACAAATCAGTGGAAATGTTAGCATATACATGTACTGATATACATACAAACGTACCCTGTGTGTTCTGGAAGTAATGACGCCACAGCGGTCGAATTTTATCCTGACCACCGACATCCCATACTGTGAAACTGATGTTCTTGTACTCTACTGTCTCCACATTAAAACCTAGTGGGGAAAAAAAACATCAAATTAAAAACAAACTCAACTCTGATTTCACAGTGATAATGCAACCTGGCTCCCTGGAACAGCATTATCCTGTGTCAACACAGAACAGGCATTTCATTTATCCAGGTAAGACAAACATTCAATATAACATTGCATATTGTTACTTACCTATTGTGGGAATGGTTGTCACAATCTCTCCTAGTTTGAGCTTGTACAAAATTGTTGTTTTTCCAGCAGCATCCAGACCCACCATGAGGATCCTCATCTCCTTCTTCCCAAACATTTTGAATAATCCTGCAAATACATTTCCCATGATGGCTAGTGATAGGAACCTAGTTTGGCAAAATAAACCTGTGGAGAAACAAGAGACCAATTGTTAAAATGAGGACTGATACATGACAGACATGCATCGGCTTTTTGATTAACTGATTAAAGCAAACTTGTGATATTACAACCTGAATATATGAGTCTTGGAAGATGTCACCTTGGGCTTTAGCAAACTGTGGGCACAATTTTCTGACACTTCATAGACTAAATGATAAACTGTGAAAACTATGGGCTGATAAATTAATAATAAAAACAATAGTTGCAGCCTTGATCACAACCACAGTTATCAGGGTTTGTTTGTTCAAATATGACCACAAACAAACAAATATCTCTCTAATATATGGCTACATAAACAATAAATAAACAAAAGGTTTCTCCATCCAAACATGCACTGCATCTTTTAATGAGTACCTTTCGGTATTGCTGCCTACCTTAAGAGCTGGGCAACATCTAGTTTTATTTAAATCTCAGTTTCTACTTATGTCACTGCGTTTAAATTATTATTATAATTATATTATTATTACGTCATATGTATCAAAACGTAATGTTCTTCTGATATAAATCACCTCTTTTTTAAATCTTATAATAGATGGAACTTTTTTTTCAGGTGATCAAATAAGTATTTGAGGCCTTTGGAGAATCTGTAAATATTACCATGATAGTTTTGGCAGGGCAAAAGTTTCTCACAAAAACTGATGCCACGTTAATGTCATACGGGATTGTGAGCATTCACTGCTTTGAGACAGTTTTATGACGATGATCATGCGAGTGTGAGCATATTCATTTCGGCTATAAGATTTGACCGAGGGAGGCGTCCATATTTGCTTTTTGTGCCAAGTCGGATATGTGGCACCTTTTGCAGTTTCACAGTTGACACGGACACTTTCCTAAGCAGTGTCAATCAAACTACGACGAAACCCCTTGTAAACATTTTGTCACCCCTGAAACACAGGAGGCATCGAGAGGAGGAATCAGATCATGCTACCGGTGACAAACAGGAATAGCCTTAGCCAGTAGGACTACCCTTCAGCCTATACTATCTAAAGTTAACACTTAACTTTACATCCATTAAGACTGAATATTAGGACCCCAGCTTCTTCATAATGTCTGCTTCTATGAGCAGTTTTACCTCATGAAGGTGCAGTGCTTAAAGTGGTCCGACTACGTAAACAAACAAACACGGTTAGCTTTTCAAGGTGCTTTGCTAATAGCCCTCCGACTAGTTCAGTTTTGTTGACAGCTCAATGTTGAATTAGTTTTCAGGACGGCAAAAGCTCTTACTGCGCATTTTCTCATGCCTTCAGAATACAGCAGAGGTGAACACGAGTGATAAACTGAGGAAAATACAAATGAGTGTTAGACTTAGATAAACTGGCTAGCGTTTGTCGGTTAAGTTAGCTCGTAGCTGTGGCTAGTAATATTTCTCTCGCCGTCTCGATTGTCGTGAACGGGACCACCCGCACGATTTAGCGTTGCATACGTGTGGTATTTCGAAAACGACTACATCCGATGAAAACGGCAATAGATTTAGTTTCATTTAAAATCCCTCTTTTCCACTTACACAGTTTTTATTCCCTTCCCTCTTCAAGGCGTTTCCGTCCTCAGGAAAATGGCGACAGTTTGACACGTCAGAGGTTCCGTTCCTGCAAAACTTCCGTGGTCGCCGTCAGGTTGGGAGATGTCGCCCTCTGTGGCCAATGGGAGAACTACACGCCCTGTGGACAGCCTAAATTGTTGCACATTGCTTACGGTAATTGTTAGTTGGCCAATTTGTGTTTAACCCTCCTAATTAGCGTTTTAAAACACTAAACTTAAAACTTAATAAAGACTTTATGACAAACTGTAATGAAGTTCGAAAAACTATAGCTCCCAGCATGAACAAATTGTGATCAGTTAGTGAATGATTGAAAAATAGTACAAAACTTGGCTTAAAAATTTGAACGTGACTTTAAGTAGTTTGAAAAAATTCATATTTATTTGTAACTCCATGATCATCCCCTATTTTTTCCAGAGATTTCATCTGCATTATATGGTGTTCATCAGTGTTTGCAAAGACTTCCTTAATGTACATAATGGATATCCGGTGCAACCTATATTTTACATTTATATAAAGTAATTAAGATTATACTCATTCATTATCTGTTTATCAGATAATCAGTTATAGCTGCCTCATAGTAGAACTATTCACACTTAATTCACACTTACAGTGGAAATATGGTGTGTAATAGTTTATTATCAACAACTGATTATGTTCTGTGATTATTTTTAATTATTATTGAAGCCTAAATCAGGAGGGGACAATAAAGTGTTACCAGTAAAGGAAACTGATACATTAACATACAGTAGTCTAATGTCACACGTGACAGCATTTATAGCCCAAACACTTAATGGTGTTTTAAGGAAAACAGTGTGGAATGAAATAAACGATGTCCATAAATGGGATTTGTGCATAATCAAATGTGATACACAGCCTTTATCTCGTCTAATGTGAAGCTGTTTAAAAACAAACTGGAAACTCCCTGTATAGTGTGAAATTATGAATTATTCTCCATGTGCACATTGTCTAGACTCTCTACTTATAAAATGATGACCTAATCTGTCATACTATACAGTTTAAACCCATTTAAATCTATGATATTTGTTTTCAGACTCATTTGAAACAGCAATTTCCACTTCTTTCAGGTCTACCACCCGCTCATTATGAAAAAGTCTAACTGCGTTGTTGTTGGGCAGTTAAATTTTAACCAGGGTAAACTATGCCTGCTACACCCAGCAGAGGTAGCAGCAGGAGGGGAGAAGAGCAGCAGAGAACAGCAGGAGGGGAGAAGGGTCTATGGTTGGTGATGGACCACACAGTAAAGGCTCATAATGCTCATTCTCTCATTCTGCAACCATAATTTGTGGTTATGCCCTGCCAAATGCCTGAGAGATCGCTCAGCATATTTTCACAGCAACAGTTGTTTTTTTTGTTGTTTTTTTCATGTGTTTGGAAGCTGTTTACTGAGAACCAACTGATTAGATTCTTGTAGACTCACATATTTGACTCGGGGTCGTTCAGCAAATTACCTTTTTAGTCTGACCACTAAGTTTCAATTGGCTACTGTTGCAAAGTCAATGTTGCAATCAAATATTGAAAGTTCTATTTCATTGTAAAAATAAATAAACACTGAGAAAAGACATCATGTCTCTCTCTTTCTCCCTCCTGTATTTTCAATTTTTCATTCCAGATGTGATCAGAATTCAGACACCTTGGTTGAAACAGTCAGGGAGGCATATTGTCAAAATGTATACTTCAAGTTGTGTAAATTTTAGAGCATGCACATCTCAAAACACATCTTCACTTGTGGTTAGTAGAGTTTAGTAGGAGATTCAGGTCAAAGTTTGTCCACTAACACATTTAGAAAGTCATACTTGTATAACAAACCATTTCACTACTGTAAGTCTATGCATACGAAGAAGATATATTTCATAAAATAGTGCTTATGCTTCTGTTTGTCATCTTTAAAACTAATTTATGAGAGCAAAAACCTGTTGTTTACTGGTTGCCCAACACTGAGACTGTTCAGCATCTGTATCATTATATGAACAACTTTCTTTTGGGGTTCTCCAAGTATTTGACCAAACTCAACCACCACACTACCAAAGTACAGCAAAAACAAACATCAGCAACAGAGAGCTTTAATGCTGCACTGTCATTCCTAATTGCAAAAGCCTATAACTCCAAACCAACTAATCAACCAACCAAAAAAAGGCACTTTCTTCATGAAGGACAGTTTAATAAGACAAGCTGTAAAAATATTGCCATGCAGTTTTGTTTGATTTGATGATCCAGCATATAACAAAGCAAAAGTCAAACCCACATTCTCCTCTTTGCGCTGTCAGATCACAGGTGCAGGTGTTGAGGTGTGACAAACTGATCAGGGCAAATACGTGCAATGAAACCTGCCAAAATGAAATTTTATTACTGCTCTGTCTTCTGGTGCACTCCTTAGCCAAATCACAGATCTGGATTCTGAGATACTCCCTTTGTTGGAAGTTATACCTGCAGGCTGTTGTCTCCTAAGATGAACATTTTGAATTCAAATGAAATACATGAGGCATAAATCATGTTAGATAATCTCAATAAGAATCTCCCAATTAGTAACAAAACTCTTTTACTTCAAGTAAACTGTAAAAAAAGGAAAAAGCAGGCTTTATTTGGTTTACATTGAGTCATTTGCAACGTACCATGTAGTGAGCCGAGGGTACAGTAAAGATCCTGGAAGTGCTAAATCCATCATCTAATGCTTAACAGACAAACGCAGCAGTAACATCCATCTGAAGGGCTCTTCTCCTTCCTCCTTTGCGGCTTCATATCTCACCGGATACTGACAGTTGTGATGTGTGGACAGAGGACTAGAAATAGGACAGTAGGGGGTGTTTATATCTCACTCATACGCACACACACACACCCTCAAAGCACACACAAACACACAAACAAATTCTAATGGCTGCACTTGTATACACTCTTTAAACTTTCTCCCTCACATGCACAAACACGCACGTGCATGGACACACGAATGCACGTGCATGTCCCCAGACCACCTATCCCCACCTGGGGGCCAAGGCCCTAGAGAGGACAGCTGCAGTAGGACTGCTGTGATGTTCAAAGAGTTAATCCCTCTCTGTAGAAAAATATACTTTGGGTAAATTCCTGGGCAATGTATACAGACTACATCATCACCTGTGAGGCTCTGTCAGTCATGGCCAAATCAAAGTAAATTTGTGGCTGATGAGGCTTCTCTGCACTTTGTGAATGGACGAGGGCTGCCAAGGGGCCAAACAGGCTTTGCAGTAGGAAGTGGGTAAGGATCTCAGTAGGGGCCTTACTCCCCTCTGAGACAAGGCCTAGCAAGGATAAAAACGCTCAGTAAGGGGCTTGGGAATGCTGAGCTGGTATGTGTGTGTGTGTGTGTGTGTGCGTGTGCATGTGTGTGTGACAGACGCGGGGAGAGAGAATGTGTGTCCCCATAAGTGTGTATGTATAAGGGAAAGGGTTATCTACAGTTTCATGAACCTTCACATAATGTTAGAGAACTTACTTTGATTTGGTATATGTGTGCATAGCATAGATTTCAATAATCATAATAATCATGATAATAGACGCACATTATGAAATGGCCCTAAGGCAAGCAATAGACTGCTGTGTGAGTTGTACAAAGGAGGTGGTTTGGGCTAAGTAGAGCTGGAACTCAGATGGACAGGCATGGGATGCCTCCCTCTGCGTCTCATGTACTGGATTATAGGTCGGGCAAAATCCCAAAGGAGGTGTGAAGCAAGAAACAAACCGAACATTATTACAACGACCCGCATCGTTGCCATGAGAGGATCCATGCTGGCTTCATCCATTGGCAACAAGTGCCACTGGGCACCCTACCCCACGCCTTTCACAGTAGGGGGCGCTACAGAGAGAGACAGGCTGGGGCAAAAGGATAAATGTGCACCAGTGTCGCCTGCCAATCACCTTTGTATGGTGATTGTTGGCGCCCTGAAAAGGTCGTTAAGGGGATTTACATAACATTTTGCACTCCGCCCCGGGTGCATACGGAAATGTTTGATTCCATATTGAGTCATTACTGCATGAAGATTGTTCTTATGTATTTTGACAGCACAGTTTATGGAAACGAAGGTGGTGAGGTGATGTGGTTGGATAGCAGTTAAGTGTATGAGATACGGACCACAACATGGGTTTTGGTCATAAGAAAAGTACAGATGGCAGTTCATAAGCATCTGCATTTTGCTTTGTTTTCTTTGACATTAATTAGATTTTCCCCCCAAAAAACTTGGGAAATATAGACTAATGTATTGTTAGAGCCACAAATTATTCTTAACCTTGTTTTAATTCCAATTTGGGCTCTGGTGTGAGCAATTGTGATACTATAAATTATTGAGATATTAGTTTTCATTTTCCATGTGACTCTTTCATTTCTCCAGTGATGATATGTGGGAGCCACTGATGTTGATGGGAGATGTCCTGTGACATCCGTGACAGATGGTTGAGACAAGCTCTTCAACGATGTACTTCCTCAGAAAGGACATGGGGGCCTCTGGCGTCGAATGGGGGTTGGGGGTAGAGTGTATTAAGGATGGGAATCGCTGGCTTGCAGGATGTGGGTATACTGGCAAGGTGTAAGGGTACACATAGAACACCAAGTTCATGCCAGAGAACTGGATTTCCTGGTAAAGGATGACTTGGTGGGACGTGAGGTTACCATGGTCTGTTTCTTCAAGCCCTCGGCACCCTTTGAATGACCCACATTACTAGGACATTTTGCCACCTTCGATGAACTTAAAGGAAGTTTTGACTGATGTTATGAGACTATGTCTGCAGCTCTTTCTTTGATACTTGCTTCAAGCATCCACATAGGTTATGACGAGCCATTGCAAGATGAAACAATAGTGAGGATAAAGGTATTTCTTTGAAAGACTTTTTTGTTTCGCTCACGGGGTTGGTTTGAAGTTGATTCTTGTTTGCTATGTATACAGGTTTTTAAGGGCTGTCCCACCCCTGCTCCCTGTTTTAAATCCAACTATATCCCATTGGAGGAGGCATCAAAGATTAAAGTGTGAACCTGTTGCACCTTGGGGTAGATAATTGGTTGGAATGTGCAGCATGTCGAAGCAGGGCCTTTAGGGCAACCAGCACCAACCAAAACCCATGGCATCAAAACCAGGTAGATGTCCAGATTTGGCATTTGGAATTTTTCGCTTGTCACGTTGATGCCAAATGATTTGAAACACGGTCTCATCATATTTTTCCAACATTCAGGCATCTGTGACATTGACAGGTTGATCGTAAAGGACCCTTTGGGCCCTTTAGAGAGGCCTCATGATGACAGGCCTAACATGCTCCCAAGGTGGTCCAGGTAGGGTGTTTTTTTTATTACTGATAAGTGATCTCTCTCAGTTATGTAAGTCCCTCAGAGGTAATCCTTAACTGATTGAATAATGAATTTGGAGGGATTTTGAACAATGTGCACAAGCCCAGGCACAACAGACCAAAAAATATAATTAATGATTTTGACAATTGATAATTCCGCCTAACAATCATGGTCTTGTGCTTACTTCAAAATGTAATAGTTTTGATACCAAACTGTTCTTCTTTACGTGTGTGTTAACGGTTGTGTGTGTGTGTGTACATTGCTTGTCTGCGCACCTGTCTGCCTTGAGGCTGGAAAGGTCTATAGCCTCTCATTTCTGGCTGGCACTCGTGTGGTAATGCATTAGAGGGCTTGTCATTGTACTTTACTGAAGACCTCTGACAAGCTATTTGACACTCCTGACAGGGTCAGAGGTGTCAACGTGCTCAGACTGACAGGGAGATGGACACATAAGGGCACAAGCGAATTAGGCTGCTACTTGAGTCAATTGCAGGTTGTTGCCCTTGAGCACTTTGCTGCTGCACCAGTGCAGCCCGTGTGTCATGCTTGGTACATGGACAGAAAAACCCCCCACGTCTTTTGCATTTACACCACGTTGCAATCATCTTTTTCATTCTGTTGTTCCTCTTTGTGATATTTTCCTCATGTTTTGGACATTTGGTAATAAAGACAGAAAAAAACACAACTGTAATAAAGTTTTGAGGAATCAATATCACAAATTTGATTAAAAAAAAGTTGCATATTATATTTCATTCACCTTTCAAATGCAAACTGGAAATAGTTGCAAATCTGAATAGCACATTATATACATTATATAAACCTCTTTTAAGTAAGCTACTGTGTATGCACTTAGATGGAAATATGTGAAGGACTATGGGCTTGTAGGGGCCACAGAATGACAAACAATTTAGCTGAAACTGCAGCGGATAGAAATAATGGCACAGTGAATTCTAAAGTCTCAAATCCTTGTTAAGACCCTCCATCTTTCAAACTAAACTGGATCACACCAAGAATCTCCTATCCCTTTATCCTGTTCAGATCCTCTAATCCCTCAGCCATTTTCCATTCTTTCTCTTTTTCTCATTTCAAATGGCAACTGTTTGGTTGTCCGGCAGTGGAACGTTGAGAATTTGTCCTTTTGGTGAAAGGAAAGAAACTATATTGAAGAAAGGAAGAACAGCTTGACAGAGCCAAGAATGCTACGGATCTCTTTAAGTCCCATAATGAGATGTTTTCTCTACTCGGAGCTTGTATTGACATGGAGACTAATGATTTCCACAAAGTAATAGATTGAGAGAGTAATGCGCAGGGGTGGGAAAGACAACATGAAGTGATTTAAGTCCTAGAGTAGCCAAGATGCTCAGTGCCTCTCTTTGTATGAGATGTGAAGAGCCTTGATGGTATCACTTCTCAGGAGCAAACACACACACAGAAACATTACTGCAGAGTGTGTATCTTGTATCTTCAAGAATGAACGTGGAACTTACTAACTTCAAATTTCAGAGAAAACACATCTTTCCGAATTACCACAAAACATTATCTGATATTATACGAAAACACAGTTACCATTCAAGACCTTCCCATTAGGGACTAAATGCTATCTATATTAACCCTTCGCCCCCTCCCTGACTTAGCTTTATTGAAGGAAGGGTAAGGGGGTTGGGGTTGCCTCAATAAAAACAGCACTAAAAAGCAATTACAGTGCTGTGAAGAATGGGACTTGTCAGTAATTTGCTGTCTAAAACTGAGGAGATTGCAGGTCTGGGGCCGATTGGAATTCTGAGCCTGCAGTGCAGTGTGGGAAAACCAGTGGGAAGGCAAGCACCACCCTTTGTGAGGTAATTACTGGAACTACCAAAGGCCAGCGCCAGTCCCTGCTAATGATAACCCCGCTACTCTCCCCTGCTAGTCACCTTGTAACTGATATACCCAATCTCACTCACTCAGGACATGTTTGCAATAGAGTGGGTGAATTTGGGGGATCTATCCTTTGTTCCTCCCTCTGGCTTCTAGCTTCTTAAAACTGATGTTGTTTGATCATTAGACTGAAGATTTTTTTTTAAATACACTATCATTGCTTGATTGATTTGAAAGTTGAAAAAATCAGGCTGTCCACATGTGTTGCCTATGAATCAAGGTTGAGCTGGGCTGTGATGAGATATTACTATTCAATAGGTGTGCTGTCGTCACACAACAATAAAAATGCCAATTGTCGGACTAGCTATGTTGACATTAAATAAATGCTCTGGGAGAAAAGTCAACCTGTTTGCTCTTGTTGCTGAACAGAAACACTAGTTTGACATCTCTGTAAAAGGCTGACAAGATAACAGACCAGCAGACATGGTTGGCAATCCTGTATCAGCATTTTTTGAAATTTCAAATTCCCTAGTTAGAAATACAACACAACACATTTTTTTTCACATTTTGTTAATATTTTCCCTAGTTCTTAATTTGTCTCCTCAAAAACTGATTAAACATTATCCCACAAGTTAAATTGTCACTTATGTCTCTATAGGCAGTGGCCTGATGTTTCTATGATACAAGTAGGAAACTGAAAATAACATATGATAATTGTAGATAATCACAATTACACAACTATCAGGGACAGCAACAAAGGCAAAATTGTTCAAAAGTGAATAAATTACCCGTTTAAAAGACAATCTGGTCTGATATGAACACATAACATAATCTCAACAACGACGAATAAACATGTGTGAGACAGACTGAAACTGCTGCTGGCAATACAGTACATGCTCATCCTACCTGCTGAACCGCTTTGAGCTAGAGAGAGGTGAAAAGGTGACTAATGAGTGATCATGTCTGCCTCCTCCTCCCCTCTACAACCCCAGCCCCACAAGGATCTGGTTGACCTCTTGTCAACCTTCCAGGCTTGGCACCCCACCTCCACCAGCACCAGACCACATCTTACAGCACAGCAGTAACATACATGAAGACATGGTGCTTCCCTGAGAAACGTCCAGGTACCTTAAAGCAGCCAGTGTAGTGTTTAAATGCATATACATGAATGTGCAAACACACACCAGCAGACTGCATCAGTATGCCCTCCCCCCTGTTATCTCTCCAGTTTGACTAATGCTCTCTTGTGGGTACAGAGGTAAAAAAAAATTCCTTTGTTGCCTTCAACAATACAAACAGGCACTTCAAAAGAGGATAAGGCCGCTTTACAGGTGTCATATCTCTTCTGATGATGGCTGTGCTCTTTAGAAATCTTGCAGATAACCCACCATCCTCATTCAAGGCAGGCGACATACTTCACACGTCCCCCTCCTTGGCTGTAAAAGAGAAAATATACCGCCATGATAGCTGCTGATGTTAAGATGTTTCAGCATGGCCTTCAGTGCAAGGAAACAAAGGATTGTTATGTATGAGTGCGTAGTCAGCCATAGAGGTCTGATGATTTTCCCTCTCCGCTGTGTCTGATGTCTATATGAAAGAGGCGAAAAAGTGATTAGTACTGTGTGATAAACAACACTCTGGAGGATCTTAAGTTAGAATTTAGTGGCTGAAGTGTTGGATAAAAGTGTGAAGCTGACAAGAGCTATTTATTTAGAAAAATAGAAGTGAGAAACATTATCACGTACAGGCTGTATTAATGCTGAGGCAAAACTAACGTCATTTTTAAGATGCCGTTGGTTTGTAATATTTTCATGTGGGACTGGAAAGGTTTCATGCGCCAGTTTTTAAAAATTCTGTTGTGCCAGTGCCAATTTTTTTGAAAAAAAAAAAAAATCATATTACTTTTAATAATCTTCCCGTCTGGGCTCTCTGATGTGCTCAATGTGTTAAACAGATGTATTGAATCCAAGGGGGTGATCTAATTTCAGACAGAAGGACACACAAACATCAAAAGAGCGGCTTCAAAGTCACTTGCATAATGAAATGCCCACACACTGCACTCCCCTCTGTAGTTCAGTTTTGGCCCATCACCTTTGGTGTGCATGACCTATAAACAAGAAGAGCTTTGAGAATCACATTCTTTAAAGTTACAGTCTGTGCTCAAACACATGTTGCTGTGCATCAGAGCAGCTGGGTCTCTCTGATGAGTCACCTCGTGACTCTTTAACCCCACTTTTCAACATCATATCGATCATGGCGGGAATAAATAATCATCCTTGCTCGGCATGTTTGTTAACAGTCTGCAGAGATTTTCATGTTGAACATCTAAAGGCTTGAGGAAGAGGGAAACAGAAGCTGGCTGTAACCAAAGTGTGACTTCAGTGGGAGTATTTGCATCGTGTCATTTGAGTGTGGGCCTTTGCACCACTCTACTGTATATATGTCGCTCTGGTCTGTCCCACAGCAACATAGCCTTATTGAAATGCATGCGGTTGTTCCTTGTGAAAGTCAGGGTGAAACTCAGGACATAAAATATAAAAGAGGACACTGATTGCAATTAGGCCCATTGTCTCCCATTTATATGGTTATTGGGTGGTGCCACTTGCGGTCTGGTCGCGTCGAAGTTCTCACAGTCAGGATACCATCTCTCTCACTGGGGCCGCCGTAGCCTCCTCTGGCAACTATCTGCTAACAATGTTCATGTCACTTGGGTGACAAAGCTGCTAGGTGGGTCTGGCTGAAGGGAAGGGCCCATTTCCTTCACTCCCAAAAAATACAACAACAACAACAACAACAAAAACCCCTAAAAAAAAACAGCATTGCTGCAGGGCCGGAGTTTCTGTCCATCCTGTGATCTGTTTCTTGTTTTGTACTTGTTTTCACCCATTCAGTTGGTGTGAAAGGTGTCAAAGGTCGAGGTGTGGAATGAGCTGCTGACAGTCTCTCAGTCACTAAACCAAACCTGAGCCCGCAGCCTGCTGACTCCTGGGAGCTCATACACTTCAACAAATCTTTATCCATTTCCCATCATGAGGCTGGGTTTAAATACCATAGCATTTTTATGAACGTCTGGGAAAATAAGCACACGCATATAATGAGTTTCAGTCGCAGGACAAACTGTGAAAGACGGCTTAAAATATAGTTTGATGTGGGGGTGGGCAGACTAAATGAATCCACATGAATTGGAACGGAAGGGTATCACTTTTTGTGGTGCTTCCACCCCAGAGGGGGTGTGTATCAATCTTTCTGTGTGATAATGGGGTTAGATAGCAGTGAGACCTGGCCTCTGGTGGTGACATTGTTGCAGGGCTCAGAGACTATCAGGGGTCCAGTGGCTGAGCCGGAGCACTGGTGGGCTCTATTCACATCCAGCCACTAATCTATCTTGAGATCAGGTCTTTCTCTCCAACAAAGCTCCATCTATTTTCAAACTCTCATCACTGAGATTTTTTTCCTGTTATTATTGTTTCTCCAAAAAGCACAGCTGGCCTCTGCAGTCTCTCAAAGGAATCAAATTATTAGTCCAGCCTTATTTTTTTTCCTCCTCTCTCCCTATGCCAAATCCATAGCGCATATTTGGACATTATGACCTGAATCTATTGGTGTTCGTCACTGACAGCCTATCCAGACTCTAAGTATGTGATGTGATATATGTGATTTGTTTTTTCATCATGGGCTTAGAAAACAATGCATCAAAGCATCAGCATTATCTGTGGTAGACAGCAGTGGTGCCTTTGTCATGATGGCTTAGTCCTGGTTGTAGTTTATATCTGCATGACTGTCACGGAAGAGGGCTCAGAGTTTATTGGTTTATCAGAAGAGATGTCTCCAAACAGTAATATTGTGGCACATTTTCATTTTAGAGAGATATTTTATTGTAGGAGTACCACCTGTTTGAGGCAAATCACTCATCACTTCATGCCCGAAGAGGTACTAAACAAGAACTTTTAACGATCACTTTCTTACCTCCTTGTTAGTGGAAGGAGATGGTGGCAAACCAAAATATAAAGTAGAAGGGCAGTAGAAAGACAACATACATCAGACAAAATAAACTGAGAGTAAATGATCAGTATCTGACCCAAAATTCAACAAGTTTCTCTTTGGCCTGTGCCCCCATCCTCCACCAAGTCTGGCGTAAATTGGTTCAGCTCCTTTTGCAATCTGGCATATAAAAAGACTGGTGGAGACAACACAGCTTGAAATAACATCATAACCCATTTGGGAAAACACCAGTTAGTATGACTCTACAATCAGGGTTATTTTTTTAAATACCAGTATAGTGATTTTCAAACTTTCAAACTGAACTCATTATCAAGGCTTCATTTTCCACAGCACACGGTGGCTGAAGACCCAGGATAATGTTATACTAATTTAAATAATTAAAACTCTGAAGGCCCCTTTCCACACACATTTGGCCTGATGACTGGTCCATGGACACTGGCCATCAATTCAACTCTTGTTGCACTTATTTGTCCACAAGTCAACAAAACATTACATTACAAGTGAAATTCAGTCAAAGACAACAGCACAGCAGTTTGGTTGTTTATGTTGTTTTATTTTGGTGTTAAAAAGTTAACTTTAGAAATCTATGACAGGCAGCAGGACAAACGATACCTGTGTGGAGTCAGTGGAAAAACAGATATGAGGTAAAAAGGCTACAGTGTTACAAGTCAAAACACTGTTTAAAAAAAGTATTTTCTGCAAATATATATTTTTACTTACTAATATGTACATAGCATGAAATAAATAATTATAAAAAAAACATCCACTTTTGGAAACCCATAAAAACGCAAAAACTATTTTGTACAAAACTTTGGATTTAAAGACTTAACAAAAAAATTAGAACATAAGCAAATTGTCCACACAAGCGATCAAACATGTATAAAGTGTACAGCAAGGTAACAGCTCTCGTACAAACAGTGGTTGCTGTGTAGTTCATTAAAGAATGACTTAAATGGGAAACTGGTTATAGCTGTTCATGTTCTAGTTTCTTCCAGTCATGGTGTAAAGGTATAATTGGTGGAAAATTTGGATTACAGACTGAAAATCATACACGCCTGAGACGCAGCATTACATCGGCTGTGAACAATAGATCATCAGTGACTTTACACAGCTCTCTACTGTCGAGGCTATCAGTGAAATGGTGAAGCCCTGTGTTAAAAGTTTTTGTCTCTTTCAGTAGTTTTTCACTTTCCAAATAAATAAACATGCGTTGGATTTCATCTTCTCAAATTACGGGAGAGAAACGTGAATCGTTTTTGCCCTGATGTTTGGCACAGCTACATAATCCACAGACAACTAAAATAACATAAACTCTATTTTGGTCTATTTGGTTAAATGGGAATTACTGTATGTAAGAATTAGTCACAACTTCACATTTTTTCAAAACTATATATAATATATTTCTTTCACAGAAAGAATCAATACATGCAAGAATAAAAATATGACACAGAGAGACAAAGACAAACTGTTTGTAAGGACCTAAAACACGCACACACACACACACACGCTCACACACACACACACACACACAGATATTAACTTTACTTAGCAGCATTAAAGTAAGGGAAGTCTTGATAGTTTCAGTGATGCTGCTTGTTGTTTAGTTTGGGGAACAATAAGCCACAGCTGAGAATCATCACATGCACAGGTTTTGGTCATTGTTTTACTGCAACTGCAAATAGTTCAGAGCTTATATGATACAGCTTGGTTTATTTGCCATTTGTGGAAGCAACAGAATTAACTTCTATCTGATGAAATATCAAAATAAAAGAGTATTATATTTGTGTAAATGAAACCAAAAAAAAAAAGAAAAAAGTTGGAATATCCCTTTTTATAATATAAATAACAGTTTCCCCCACACCCAGTCACATGAGACAATGCTAATACTGATAAAAACAAGGAGAACATGCTTCATATTTCTGAACAGGACACAAGTGCTGACCTTTTAGATTCATTTACAGCTCTCTCTCCACCGCCGACTAACAGGGGGTGTGTCTTTTCTCGTCTTTGGTCATTCAAAGCGTTGTTGCTCTTAAGAAAAAAGCTTCCAGTGTTCAGCAGGTGTTTCATGAAATGTGCCGACTGTGTATTTTCTTGTTTTGCCAATGTGCATTGGATGTGGCTCATGTTTACTCTCAGGTAAAATTAGTCATTTAAACCAGATATTAACTTGTTAGCTTAAAGAATTTGTGAACATGTAAACACATCACAGCAGTAATAACTACATTCACTCAGGTGCAAGTGCATTCTTACCCAAACATCAGAAACATATTAGCACTATAAAACAAATACTCATCCACACAATGATAATGTTAGTTCTCAGATATACACATACATACTAATAATGTTGAGGAGGAGAATGCATGCTGTTGAGTGTTGAATCGTGTAAATAAATGTCATAAATGTTGTCACTTTTTGTGGTAAAAACAAGTGATTATTTAACATTGAAGAAAATGTGACATTTTCATTGTTTGCCCCACAGACTTGAAAGCATTGGCAGTGCTGTACTATTCTCAACAAAAGTAACTACTCAGAACACAGAAAAAAAAAAAAAGATCACCAATATGGTGTTTGTCATTTAGCCGACAGTTCTCCCTTCCTACAACAGTACATGAAAACTCTGTTCGTCAATGCTATAGATATCACCATCGCTGTCATCATCACCACCATAACAGTTCATACGGGTGATGCTTTGTCATGTCAACATCTTCTCAACTGTTCCGGTCGATTAAGACAGAGACTGGCTCTTCTTAGCATCACAGCTCTAAACACGAGGCCATTACGTCTGCCACTGGAGTCCATAGACAGGTCAGACTAGTTTACAGCAAGTTCCTGTATTTGTTCTTCTGCCTGTTTGAATTTAAGACTTAGGACTTAGACAAGAACCGGGCATCCCTATTTGCAGGTGTGAACGTCGTAGACTCTCACGCACTCCTGACAGCTGACGTAGCAGCACCAGTGGAAAATGCAGTGGCACTTCTCTTTCCGCTTCTCAGTCCGGGTGTTGTGACCTCTTCCACAGCACAGAAGGTCGCATCCGTCGATGCCATGAGACGTTAGGTTGCAGATGCGATCGCGAGTGCCAAAGGAGCCGGTCTCAGGATTAGGGTCACAGAAGTTAGGTGAGCTTTCATAATAAACTAGGTCACGCTCTGTGGGCGGTTTGAAGTAGTTGTACTTGGGTCTCAGCGTCTCCACCCATCCACGGGACTCCTTATGTTTCTCCACTACCATCTCAGATGCGCTGTCATACTTATCCTTCATGTAGTCACCAATAACTCGGAAGTCAGGCTGAGACCACCAGCACGTCTTGACCTCACAGCTACCCGAGAGACCATGGCACTTACACTTCAGGAACATGTTGTCGTTGAGGGACTATGGATAAAGGAAAGAAAAAGTATTTGTCAGTTCATCATCTGAAATGAGACACTGTCGCAACACAATCAGAGACGAGCTTTCAGAAAACTAACCAATCGTCCTGCCTCGTTGTTGTGGCGGTTCATGGCTGAGCGTGCATCAGGGCGATTCTCCCTCGCATCCGCAAACTCCCGTGACACCATGCTCCCAAACTCCACATCCTCGCTACAGCCGCCCCACTTCCATCCCTCACCAGGGGGGCCCTTATGGCGTGTGTCACACCCGCAGATGGTGGCAGAACCCTCAGCGCAGGCACGGGTCACTGCAAACGCCACTCCCGCTGAGGCAATGGCATGAACAAATGCTGACTCTCGAGTGGCTGGAAAGAGAATTACACAAGTCTGTAAGAAATACCATTTGAAAATGTGATGATCATGATTATTTTTGTGATCAAATTTATAGAAATTCTTACAGAATGTGGGTCACCAGCTGTTTATATGTACATATATGTATGTATATAAACAGGTAGTGGTACACGTATAGAATATGGATATCTGCTTGTATAATTGCACAAGTAAGTATTTTACAACAAAGAGACTATACATACTATGGTGTGAATAATGAGTCCTGGTTGGATACATTATTTAGGTCGTATGTACCAAGGTGTACCAGTGCGTGTGTTCATTCAGCCCAGACATCAATCGTCCTGTCTATGAATAAGACACGAAAGGCCTCTATGTCTCTGTCTGACATAGCTAACTGATGACTCAGAGGGATCAGGATCTTCCAGAGAGGTGAGAGGAAGAAACGTGCTTGACAGGGCTATAATTAAGAGACTCAATTAAGCTTTTGAAAGGTAAGGAAATGGCCTTACACTCAGGGGACAAGTCACAGATACAACGCAGAGATGGGGCCGTAGTGACCAGATATGAAATCCTGAACAACTGCTAGAAGAAAGACACTGAATGCTTCAGCATTCCCTGTTTTAACAGGACTCATTATGGCAGGAAGGTTGCCTGGAATATATGTACTTGTATGGTCTTGCACAGTCATAAGAGCCAGAGAGAATAAGATCAAGAAAGTGGAAACACTGGGGGTAAACATGAAACAATGAACAATATGAAAGGGAGCCAGAGATAAACATAGATGGTTAAAGATCAATAGTTTGGGAGGGTGCATGAATGTGTGTGGGGGACAGAAAGAAAGAAGCAGTGCATGTGCATGTTTCAGTCTCAAAAACAAGAACGACAGAGGGAAAGAAAGAAAAGAAAGAAGGGAGGAGTATAAAGCTAAAGGGAGTAGGAGCACCTCCCTTACAGCAGGTTCCAACCAGTTTGAGGACTAAAGGGCATTAGAAACAATGATGCAAGAGAAAAGGTCTACTGGCATCCTCCACCACCCACTTCATACCACCACTGCATATGCACAAAGTTACCAGTGTTTACACTAATGGTAAATATGATCCTCAGCGCTCCTTCCTAAAGTCCTCCTTATTGCAACTACCACAGGTCATTTCACTTAGAAATGGTATTATTTTTAGAATCCTGAAAAAACCCTGAAAGCCATAGGATTTAGTCACAGCAGGAAGAAAATGTCTTGAGTGATTAATTACATAATACCATGCATCATCTACAACCAACCAAGTATGACCTTCATGTTTTAAATTTGTGAGCTACGAGTGAGTTGAAGTGAATTTCAGAGGTGTTAGCGCTACATCAATCTAATACGTCAAGGTATTTGTAGAATGAATTCCATTTCAGGTACTGATAAGGGATTTTGTAAATATATTTCCTATTGTATTAGGGTGTTTCCCTGCATGTAACCCTCATTTGACCCAGGATTTGGGTGTTTATTTATATTCTTCTCTGATATACAAGATTGTATCATCAACATACTTACGGATACTTAATTTAATCCAATATGTCACCGAATATTGATTATTATTGACGAAGTTGATGGGAAATATGAAGAAAGGTGGGCCTACAATAGAACCTTGTTGAACACCATTGGAAACAAATGGTGCTGTAGTGTGTAGGTGAGGAGAAATAAACATGGAAGATACAACATGAAAGGGGCAAATTAAATATTTTCTAGTGTCTCTGTGTTTGAGTAGAGGAGAGCTCCTTGACAGCACTTTTAACCCGGGGTGTGGTACACACACTGTACATTATTAAACTACTACTGCATACACCTATATTACCCATCATCCATAATATGGTGACATGGTTTTACAGTTTGGGGTTAAATACACCTGGAACCTATAACCTACAACATATTTCACCTGGAAACACCAGCTCTTCCATTAGTTCCACTCCTTTTCTTATACTTACGACCAATTTATGGTATTTTGGGACACTTTTCCTCAATACAACAATACTCCTCCACCAAACCTTTCCAGATCCTGGCAGGCCAAGTGGTCCCTACAACCTGCTGGGGGGTTGAATCCCCTATTGTGCTGCCACTGTCACGCTGTGTTAGTCCCACAATAGCCCCAGATATTTTATATGAAATTTGCCCTGGCCAGTGATTAGTGGGGACCAAGTTAAGTCATAGCAACAGAGAACTATGCATTGGCTGGACCCCGCTTGTCGGCAGACGGGGAAATCCCTATTCAAATGGTTTAATAAAACAATCTAAAGGGCGTGTGAATGGGGAAAAGCACTTTTTCTCCTGCTTAATCTCATGGTTGCGAAGATATTGTGCTCTGAGCAGTGCCCAGCAGGGAGTGGGGCTAAGGTCCCCCCATCAACTCCATTTACCACACCCCTTCTTTCTTTCTTGCCCAGAGTTAATGATATACTGGTGCGCTAGTTTCCCTCCCCCAGCATGGAGAGACATACGTCTCTTGAAAAGCAGAGACCTCTTAGCTCATCCTAAATAGTTACACTTTCTCATCCTCAGGTCGTAGGTCGTAACCCACATCCCCTGACCTTTTCCCAGTTAGTTCAGATGGGACCTTATGATTTAGGTTGATCTATTACATGGACTTCCTGCAATGGAGAATTTGGTCAAAGCAGAAGCATCTAAAGGGAAGTCAGACCTACAACAGTATTAAACTTCGCAGTGTCCTCTACATGCTTTACAGATTACATAATGGTTGTTTCCTGTGACCCTCATTTTAGTCAAATGGTTTCAACTAGAATGGTGACGGTGCATGTCCAAACCTGCATGGGTGGTAACACCTGTGAAATTATGGATGTCCACTTTTTTATAGCAATGTTGCCCTTAATAATTCTATCATATGACTTGTAAACTGAAGACTGATTATACCCATATAGTAGGTAGGTGTTCTGTAAATTCCAAGAATGCCGTAACAGCTTTGGGATCGGCTCTGTGGACTACAAACACCTGTGCAGCTTTCTATTACCTTTCATCACAGTCAGATTCCAGCAGAGCATGTTTTGACACTTTAGTTAATGTAAATTAATGAGTGCTGACGCAGACATAGCCTAGAGGTAGGGCTCATGATTTGGGGTGTGGAGTGAGAGAGAAACATAGAGGATCTGAACATGTGTAAAGGAGCAAGAACATGCACAGGAGGAAGAATACGTCCATTTTACAGACAGAAGTAACTAAGCGCTCCAATGTTTTGGCTTATAATGTCAGGTATGAATATGACAGTGTGCATTTAGGCGGGTGAATCTTTGCTTGTGGTCACGTCTGTTTATGAGCACATCTGGCAAGAAAGGAGGTTGTATACATGATTCAAACATTTCCACAAACAGGAACTGTAAAATGTCTTCAGTCCAGTCCTGTGTTCTTCTCACTGTAGCCTCATCTCAGTTCACAGGATTGTACTTCTATCCTTAAATTGATGTTTTCTATTCTTCCAGTACTTGGCTTAATCCACCTATGTAAAACAAACCCATGCCCTCAGTTGAGGTGAGGACGACATGGGCAGTGACGGGCTAACTGATAGGAACTAAGCCTATGAAGCCAATAAAGGCGCCTACTCTTCCTTTCAGCTTAACCCCCTCAAAAAGGCAGGAGGAAACCGACACACAACAGTCTGAATCGCAGACAAACAGACACCAGTGAGGACAATGGCCCCGTTGCACAGACAAACACCAACATCAATCAAATCCAATGAAATGGAAGCCCTCTCCTACTAAGCCCTATCAAAGGCCTGTGTGCCCCTGAGTCACTCTCCTTGGCCTCTGACAAAGGCACTTAATCCAGCCACTTTGACCTCTCACATTATTAAGGGCCTCAGTGACCTTAATCCAATCAAAATGATTTACTAAAGCCCAGTAGCTGCCTCCTCTTTCCACTCACTACCCCTGCAATTTAGGCCTGGGAGGGGAAGCAATGGGAGTGATGTGGTGGCATTTTGCACCACAAAGGGGCTCAGATTGAGAACCCCCATCGTTAGCCACCTAGCCTCTTCTCTCAACTGGTTTAGGAGTTTATTAAAAGCAATTGCCCCAACTAACCTCAAGCCCCCGCCCCCCTGTTTAAATCAGTCTTCTACAAAGTAGGTGACAGGTTTAGACCCCAACCCTCAACCTCTATGTTCTGCCATCATTCCAGTGAATGGCAAATTCTGCAAATATAATTTAATTAATGTACTGTGGGGTGTTCTGTAGCCTAAACTTACATGGACTTAAAAGCTGTAATACATCATCAGAAAATCTAATGGAAAAAAATATTTTGGGAAATTCTGAATCTCAGCTAAAATCTTGTATGGGTTGCTTCAGGGGAAAGTACATCAGAATGATCACAATCACAGGGGATTTCCTCCTAAAGAAAACTCCAACAAGACAGAACTCACTCATCTAAATTGTGTACATTATTTCATGCATACAGCCTGCTCAGAGCTTGTTCTTTCCAAAGTCTATTTAAACAAGGATTCAAATGAGCATAATAAATGATGCATCCAGGGAATGCAGCTTTGCTTCTGCAAATACAAGACACTGACAACCCTGGATTGTTAATGGAAAAGTTAATCAGCATAAAGATACAATAAGCGACTTTAATTTTTTGGATGGTTTGAAGACTCAATAACTTCCAAGAAAGTAGGAGGGGTATATCATTCAGGGACATAGAAACACACTTTGGTGACAGTCACAAATCACAACACCAGAGGTTTTGTTGTGGGGCTTGAAACTACCTGATCACGGGGCTGATGCTCACTGACAAGGTGTTTCCATGACAGAGACAAAGCAGGAAAATAGCTCTTATGTGTGCTACAGTTTGCACGAGAAACAGTTGTTTGCTGATGTTTGTACCTTTGTCTAACACTGGCCCAAAAATGGCCAGATTGTCATTGATGGTGGTGCAGTTCCAGCGTCGGCCTCTGAACTGGTGCTGGCACTCCTGGATGCCAATCTTCACCCCCTCGGCCACACTGGGCATGATTTCCACATAGTTCCGGCAGAAACGCAGCTGCTTGGGCACCAGACCTGGGATGCTGCCACACAGAATGGGTTGAGTACCCAGTGATGAGTAGTGGTGGCCCACTGCTAGTGACCTGCAGGAGAGGGGAAGTCAGAACGTCAGTGCTTTGTCATGATTGCATCCTATCTTGCTATCTTTATCTATTGCTCTACCACCAATCAAGTTAAAGACTTATTTCCCCTCTGAGGTGCATGGTAATATTACATCTGTGTATTTTTGATTGTGTGTGTTTATTTACTGTATCAGATGCTACCATTAGGCGTCCATCCTTTATCCCTT
The DNA here is from genome assembly GCA_900303245.1 of Selene dorsalis. NCBI lineage: Eukaryota > Metazoa > Chordata > Actinopteri > Carangiformes > Carangidae > Selene > Selene dorsalis. The sequence continues at coordinate 15,594 of OMNW01020158.1, read as the reverse complement.
CAACTACCCTTTCTGCAGACACCTGGCCTTTGTGTGTATTGAAATTGCAGCCCTGCTGCCTCAGAAGCAGGCAGTGTTTCTGTCTGAGATGAAAGTCCACGATGCATCTAGAGGTCTTCATAGACCTTAAGCTGACAACTTGGAAAACTACACCTTGTTATTAACTGTCCGCACACTTAACAGGCCTTCAGCTTAGGGTAATAAGAGTGCAAACCCTACACTGAAACTTCAGAGAGTGTATCAAGTGTTACACTGAACCCAACCCCCCTTTTCCTTTGAGGAAGGTACAAGTGCAAACTTGGTTCACTGATTACATCTCTCTCTGTCTCACTGCCTTTATTGCTTTCTCTCTGTTTTTCTGTCTTTATATCATGCGTTCTCTCAATTAGGACTTTTACTAACTATTGATCACAGTTAGTAAACAAAGAATCCAATCGAAATCTATCTATCTATCTATCTATCTATCTATCTATCTATCTATCTATCTATCTATCTATCTATCTATCTATCTATCTATCTATCTATCTATCTATCTATCTATCTATCTATCTATCTATCTATCTTGTAGTTCAGATAAAAGTAAGCCAGATTTTGTGTAATTCTATGACCTGCTGACCTGATCTGCTCAGTTTTCATTGAAATGTAACCAAAATCAATATTTTGACAAAGTGATTATTTAATAGCACGGTTCCTATTATGTTTGGCAAATGCCCTGCAGAGTAGCTACAAAGTAGCTTGTTGGCAATCCAGACAAGTCCTCATTTCACATCACCTGTCTAATAAAGAAGGAACACTGGCAGCAGTAGTCTGATGATCCGCCCTTGAGTTATATGGGCTTGATAACAGTTACTGTAGCTTTTGTGTGAAGTCGGAGCCAGAAGAAGGTGTTCAGTCTTTTGCCACTTACTTAGCTCACTATCTGTTGACCTATTCACTGTTGTTCTAAGACTAATCACTGATCACAACAGGATTACCAAAACTCCTGACACTAGCCTAAGGCGTGCTTTCTTTAAAAGCTCACAATGCAAGAAAAGATCTCCTCAGCAAAATGACCCCTGGCTAACATCTTCTTATGGTATCCAAAGTGCTGACCTTGAATACCTCAATTATGTCCTGAAATTGAAAGGCTGATTCTTTTTAAGATTGCGCTTTAATGTTGTCTGTCAGGTGTCATGGCATGTGTGTGTGTCTGAGCCATCAGCTGAACTTGTAAGTGAACTATACTTTTGTATCCCCAAGCAAATGTCAGAGCTATGCGTCATCAAGTGATTGAAAAGAACTACTTGCCTGATTTCTACAGAATGGTCTTCTCTAGTTAATCATAAATGACACGTCTTGTGAGCCAGCAGTGGCAAGTTGAAAGTTACTTCAAAGTAAATCATATTTTGTCTGCAGCATCCGCTAATAAACAAGCACTGCCGTTGCAAATTGACCTCTCTTTGGCCCTCGTCAGTCCATACATCCTGAAGCATGTAATTCCTGGGCAAAACCTGAGTCTACATCATGAACTGCCTCGAATCCATACAACGAACAGGACAGACGTGCTATGTGCAACAGCTGATCAGGGGTTCATCGTCAAGTTTAAAGGGGCTGATGGGAAGCTCATAGTTTTGCTATGCAGGACTCACTTGTCACTCTAGTCTTGAACTTTCTCAGCTTTGTCTTTGCTCTACAGAAGATCAAAATGTGGCATCTCTGACCTTTTCATCACCTTTTGTTTTAGCAAAAAGTCAAATGCATCTCAGCAGCAGCCACAGCCAGCTCTTACTGATGCAGAAACATGTGAAAAAAAACAACCCTGGATTTGTCACTGGAGGTTACTCCTGGTCAGAGTGTTTTATGTGCCGACTCAAGACTGCACCTTATTTGCATGCACTGCTGCCAGGTCATCCTGAACCGAATCACACAAAACCATCATGATGAGTCAGTGTGCTTTGGTTGCTCCACTCATGCATGTCTCTGTGTCTGTCTCAGTGGGGCTGAGTAATCCATGCCACCTCTTCCTGTGTTAGGAAACGGCCCAAGAGGAGAGGTAGGGCATGTTCCACCAGGGATGATTTATGATTTTTTTAAAGGAGCAATTGCATTAAGAAGAGTGTGGTTAGATACCGACGGCAACAAATGGTCACCACTTGTGTTTCTGGTGTTTTATGTGTTTGGACTTTAGGTATCTTTTGGGACAAAAATCCTCATGTCCCTCCAGAGAAAGTGATTTTGAGTGTAACTGGAAAAGAATCAGAGCATTTGTGTTGTCAAATGAACACTTTAGTTAGACTGTTACAAATAAATACTTAAGCAAATATCACATTCATTTTTTTTTTGTTTCTCTACAGACTTTCCCCCTCTCATCTAAGTGTATCCAGCACAGGTTTAATGCATATTTCAGCAAGCCCAAGCAGGGTACCTTAGAATTACCACTTTACTTGTGGGCCCTGGGGCCTTGGAGCCGACTTTGACATCAAGAGAATATGTTTGGGAAAAGGAATGTGCGGCAAGCTTTCACCTCCAGGTATTTATCTTCTAAGGTGGGGTGGACTAGGGAAGGGGGTGGTAGGGTGGCGTCTGCAGCCAGGCTATGTCATGGCAGGTCGAGAAGAGGCAGACATGAACCTGTCTTGGTGCCGATCCGTATCCCAACAGACTACCGTGCTGCAGAGGTTGAGTGTGATGCAGCTCCCGTGGCCACTTGAAGCCAAGTTCAGCAGCTTCTGTCAGCAACACATCCACTGAGTTACTTTTCACTTAAACGATAGCCCTCAGAAAGATGACACGCTGTTTGCAAATGGAGTGACAGTGCAGGCACATTGAGTGCGATCCAAAAGGAGCAGCGTTATTTGACTTGGGATGAGTTGCCATGATACATCAGCAGTCTTCCAAAAAAAAAAAAAACTCTTCAGTATTACTCAGAGCTTAAAGGTGACTTCATGTGCTACTTGTGCAGAGAAAGATCGTTTATGAATGACACAGCAAAGATTTTCCTCTCATGTTTACTTGACATGCTTCAATCAATAACCTGACCCTCCTGCCAAAATCAAACCATCAACACAGAAGTTAGTTCTCGAGTTGCTGCAGGGTTTCTGTTATGACAGAATGGAAACCTCTCTCCTATTGTGCCATTCATAACTGGCTGCACAAGAAAAGAAATGAAAAAAACTCTCATGGAAGTGACCTGATTGAAATTGAACTTGTACTGGCATCCAGCAAGAGACATGCTCATATCAGCTGGTTTGTTAAATATACTAAAGATCAAGTTAGCTGGTAAAGAGCTCATGTTGAGGCAACACACAATGACTCTTAGAACCAAGAGTCTACTGATTTGTCTGTTGTTGTTTTTTCTTTTTTTTGATCTCTCAGTCCAGAGGACCCGCTGTTACATCAGGATTTCCTTCCAGCTGAGCATGTAATTAGTTTCAAATCAGTAATACCACCAGGGGACCCATTAAGGGAAGCAGATTAGGGTACAACCCAATATCTAAGCAACCCCAAATAGTGAATGATTTATTTAAAAAACAGGCATTTTGTGATCGACGTGACCGATCTTCAACGTTGTGAAACCAGACCAGACAAGATGTGACAGCTTAATTACCAGAAACACGACATGTGAACGAATTGAGACGATATTCGACATGTCCTTAATTTCTTAAATATGACTTTTGCTCCATTTATTGACAAAGCTGGTTAGTGCACAGTACGCAGTTACATAGAGAGAGGAAAAAAACATGCAAGGAAGTCCTTTTCTCAGCTTCCTGAAATGCAATGTGTTAAGAGAGATTTTGATTTCTGACACTATCTGGAAAGAAAACTGAAGAAAACGACAAAGAAAAAACAAGTTATGAGCTGAGATATCAGTGACAGCACATACTGCTTCTCTAACTACATTTGGTCACTGACTGTTGCCTCATACTGAGACAAGGACATGAAGGAAGTGTCCCAAGAGAAGAAAAATGTGATTATTCCACTTCAGATGTTGCACTGACCATCCTCCATTAACAGCTGACCTGACATAAATGAGGCATTATGATCATCGCCATGATAAAACATCTCAAGCACTAACGATAATAAGCTGCATTATTTTTTTATATTTCATCCATGTTCTGTGCCACATTGACCTCCCCTCCCCTCCCATCATACACACATGCTTGGACCAGCGTGCACACGCAATACACACACTTGTAAACACACAAACTTTGCACCTGCTGCACTGCTCTGAATATGAAAATTACACTCATTCAAATCGCATTGTTGGTGCAGCTAATGCAACCTCAGCTTTTAAATAAATAATAAAAAAGCAGAACAATGAGATAGTGACGTTTAGAAAAGATGTCCTTCTCTCCAGGAGCTGTGGACTCTGCAGCTGGATTCTTTACTAGACTTTTAACAAATGAAATACGTCAATAACTCACGTATATTTCCCTCCTCAATTCAGTCAGTTAACACACACACACGCACACACACACACTCCTGGAGTGTCGAAATCAAAGCTGCAACAACTTCACCGAAATGCTCCGCTGCTGTCAGAAACCAAATTACAACTAAACCCGCTCGAGCTGACACACAAGGAGCTTCTCCACATTAAAAAAAAAGAAAAGAAGAAGTGTCCAGGATATAATGAAAATAAAAACTTACCACCAGATGGGATAACTTGCCATGACATGCGTGAGCCCACAGAGCGACAGGAAACATCCAAGGTATATCATCCTTAAAGTTTCGCAAAACATCTCCAGCAGAAAGCCGACATGCGCGCTCATACGCGCACAGGGGTTTGAACTGCAGAGCCAAAAAAAAAAAAAAAAAAGGAAAGAAAAGAAAGAAAGAAAGAGAGAAAGACAGAAAGAAAGAGGGAAAAACCCGAGTCTGCACTGATGGATCTTTTATTCCTCTCCCCCAGAAACACTGAGGGACAGTCTCTGTGTGTCGCGTCTGCTCGTGGCACAGGATCCAAATATTAAAAGTTAAAAGCAGCTGCTGACTTTGTTTAAGGACCCAATCAGCAGGTATCGCCAAAGGGGGAATTCTGATGATATGTTCCCTCTGTTGCCCAGTCAGGCAGCTTCACCTCAGACAATTTTAAAGATGTGTTTTAGTGCTCACTGAGAATTGGTCGCATTAGCATGCAGTGTGTGTGTGATATATAATGTTTAAAGGAGAGAGAGGGAGGGTCTGAGGGGTTTTAAATAGACATCGGAACCCCTGTGGATTGCGTAGCTATAACAACCTGTCCGGATTTCACTCCCTGGCTTGAAGCTTCTAAAATGCAGAAATAAATATGTGTGAATTGCTTGAGACCATTATGAAGGTCTCCAGTCTTTTATTTGTGCCTGTTTGCCATGAATGTAAAATCTTTTTTCTCTGCGGATTGAATGAGTTTTTTTTTTTCTTTTTCCCAAATTAAATCTCTAATGATTTCTTCATATACTGCATTTTGTTATTCTTTATTAGGTCGAAAATCTTTGGCTGTTATGTGAAAACATTAAATATGCTGTTTGGTTTTTTTATTTCTTTCAAAATCCCCAAACAGTGATATTAATCGTCTCGTTATAAATTAAAGGCATCCTGAAAGGCACACTTTATGCATTATGTATTAATTTAAGAGAGAGAAACGTTTTTCTTTTTTCAGATGTTACCTCACACTCTGGCTGTGCTCTCAGCCTGGAGAGCCTCTAACTTTAAAGCTGCCTGCACCACGGGCTGCCACACTTCTTATTCCAACGAAACTATCCGTTCAAATTGGCCGCACCGCTGAGTTTAAATGGCAGACTGTCTGTTTCCCTTTCTCAGTGTCAAGTGGCTGTTGATAGCTGATCTAATAGGAGGTGGACCGGTCTCTCCATTTACAGGCACTGATGCTTATCTGAACATAAAAAAAAACTGTGCTAGTTGTGCAACATCAGTGACTAATGGGGTTGTATGGAGGGAACACAAAGACGTTTTCTAAATTTAAAGCTCGTGATTCATTCATTGAAACCATATTTCTAAGTAAGGCAGCTGATTTTACTGATCAGTCCACCAGCTATCAAATATTAATAATAACTCTGATTTGATACTGATGATTACTAATAGACTCATAAATCAAGAGTGTATCCACATTGTTGAAGGGGCTGGATATGGAAATGTTTACACCAGAGGGAGGAGATTCATGGGGAAGCCAGACAATTAAAGAGACACAGATATGTGTTCATTATGGTATGTACAGATCTGGATGTGTTTACATTTGACATCAAAATGTTTCAGGTGTATTCAACAGATAGCACTGAACCTAATGAACCACAGTGAACTGCCTTCTGTGACTTTGTAATAGAAACGAGTTTTTAACCAAGATTTTATTTGATAACTTTCTTTTTACTCTTTGATCCTTTTTTTTTTTTTTTTAGAAAACTGTTGGAGATGACTGTGGACATCTCCATCTGTTTGGGAGACTAATTTAAAAATAATAACTGAGCATAGTCCATATTCATTCACTATGACCCCCATTAAAAAAAAGAAAAAAAGCTCTGTTTACACTTCCTGTTGCTGTCAGACTGTGATCTGTCCTGCAGTCACTCAGGTCTGTCACTGACGCCTAAAATCCAAAAACGTGCTTCAGTGCTAAACTTCGCTGACCCTCCTGCAGAGGACAAAACATGGATCACATGGACGTCCTGAAGACCTTGGGGACAACGTGAAGACGAGATGTTGGCGCCATCTAGTGGAAACAACTGTGCGCTGCAAACGCGGTGAAGACACTGGTAACACACCTAAGACTGCTTTCACATCCACTGGAGTGTGTACTGTCTATACTCTCTCTCTATTTCAGTCTATTAACTTTATTTTCACTTCATCCCAAAAGGAAATACTTATAACTTTTATCATGACATTCATTTAAAGAGAAAACTATATGATGATCTTACAGTATATGACGTACCAACAGTACATAAAGCAGCTAACTGAATCACCAACAGTTATACAGTTATTTTATTAATCTGAATAAAAGTCAACATTTCATTATTCCTAATGAAAATTATTATTCTTGAATGAAGCTGCAGTTATATTAATAGTTACTACAACTACTATTCTTAATGATCATAATAAACAAAAATAAATACACACTGACTGCTGTTTCTAATAATAATCATCGTCATCAGGTAAATGTCAGTGGTGTCGACTTATTCAGACCTTCCAACTAAATAACCAGACCTCTTGGAAAAGGCACGTGTGGGTCTGGGCAGCTGCAGAGGGGGTCATCTGGATTATGGAGGCATGAAGAGAGAAGTTACATCATTAATTAAGTAGCTCCTTTTTTTTCTCCCAGGCATCTGTCAGCACTGGCACAGAGGCCAGGTCAGATGGGGGGGGGTCACATCATGAGAAAAATGTGATGCCTGTTGATCCTACAGCAACCGGCAAGAAACTACCAGGAAGTGACACTAATGTAGTTCAATGAGCTGCAAGTAATTTTCAATCAGTTAAAGTTTAAAGTCAAATTTAGCAGTTAATTGAAATGTATGTTTCCCACCAGTCTGCCTCTGTCTCTGGAGTCCATCCATTCAGGTTTTCCCTCTGAGCAAACAGACGGACATCAGGGCACCTCTGTGTGCCCATGGTGACCTCACCGTGATGATGATGTCATGTAGCGAAATGCCGTTAGCATCGAGTCATGTCCAACAAGCGAGTCTTGTCATTGCTCTGCATCATGGCCCTCAGTCAGACTCCCTCTGTTTGACATAACACAGCCACACTAACATCATGCTATACACAAATATTGAAATAATCATTTTTATTACTTCACTCAGTTTTCCATGAATACTTTCCTCATGTCCCATGAAGCTGTTAATGCTCAATTGTGCATGCAAGTGTCTTAACAGTCTGCAACAAATGCACAAGGGAGATTTGATAAAAGCAGGACAGAACCCAGGACAGTGTAATGTCTGTGTTGTGTACAAATGCGACAGCACCACTAGATGTCAGCATTGTAATGGCATTATAATATCTATTGTCTCTGTTGAACTTCATAATAGACAATGTCAAAAAAACAAAAAACAACAACAACAAAAAAACATGTGATCCATACATAGTGTTTTTTGGCAGGTAAGACAAGTTTATATAGAACTGTTTTACACTGTCATTTAAAACTACAAATCAGTCCTACCTACAATATTCCTTTGTAATACCTGCAACTTTTTCATCATAGTTTGGCTTTTGTGCAGTCCTACATCTAATGAAAATAATGTGCAACATTACACCTTATGTAAATACAATGATTATGTAAATATCTCATGTTATGTTATCTCATCTTGTGTGTCTATGTTCTGTAGTGAAATGCAACTGAAATGACTTCTTTGTATGTTTAAGAGATTTTGAGTAACAGACATGTGACGCTTCATATCAGTACATAATTGACGGCAATGTTCTGCTGTGTTGCTACGCAAGGTAACATAATTGTTTCCTTGAATGAGAATTAAAAATGAAATCTCATGTTGGGCGAGCGACAGAGGCAGGACTTCTGTTTGAAGTACAGTATAATCTCTCCAGGATACAGGGAGAAAAGTTGTGCCTCAGTAAATCGCACACGCCCCTCAGACTCACACCTGGAAATAACTCATCACTTTCCTCTTGTATTTGTCCGTTGGTTTCCAGACATGGGAAACAAAGCAAAGGGTCCTGACTTTATCTTCAGGATGGGCATTACCACAGGCGTTGACGTCCCTATCTCGCTTGCTCGCCTCTTGGTAATACAGGGTGTAAAAAGGCTACTGATAAGAAATCATGGGAGACAACGTCCAATCTTTATGTAAACTGCCCTAGCAGTCTCTGAGGTCAGATTTGTTGAGTTTGGGCTCAGAACACGCCTATAACTCATCAATATAAAGTCTGTTAACCACAAAAGAGGCTAGATATATAAAGTAGCGGTAAGAAAAGGAAAACCCTAAATAACATTGGAGTGAAGGTGGATAAAAAAAGCACTTATAATATAGTATAAGGATCAGCAAATTTGTTGTTCAGTGTGACCCAACATTTCTGCAGTGAGGCTCAATCTAAACCTTTGATATGACTTCTGATTGATTGGACTTTAAATAAAACAGGTTATGAGATAATATGAATCAAAATAGAATTAGATCAGAAAAGTACATAAGATTTTAATGTGATAATTAGAAAATATTTGACCATAAGTGGCATTTAGATGAATGAATTAGAGAACTGTAAAGGACCAAGAACTGGTCCCTGAGGTACGGTGGTAGTAAAATGGATTTTGGAGGGTTTACAGTTCACAACTCAGTGCGCTTTTAACCACCCAAATGTAGTTTAAGAAAGCACCCAATACTTAATAGCTTTAGTTAAAAGAGGTGAAAAGACGATAAAATCTAAGAGACGTAAAACACATGTCTGGTTTGGTTTTAATCCGGCAATTTTCTCAACTAATATCCGAGACCTTGTGAAGCAAACAGATGCACCCAAGGGCCTAAAATCATTCTGCCTGTCAGAGTGTGTAGCCTGTAAAGTCTCATTTTGTCCAAAAACTGAAGTCTTAAACGGTCAGTGGTAGGAGTCTTCGGTCACAGGGTTTTTCCTTAGAGGGACTCAGATAGTTGTGTTAGCGCTGAGGTCACACATTAAGCTAACAGGGTGAAGCCAGAAAACAAGAGGAGACAATACAGCTTTAATTACAGGAACAGCCCTGCATGTCATATCAGGGTGCAGTGTTTTCTATCAAGTGCTGAGACAGAGAGAACATTTCCACTTCTCCACCTTCCTCCAGTCTCCTCTTCTTCTCTGATCTTTTTTTCACAACGACCCCTTTTTTCTCAGGGTCATCCCAGGCCGTGATCAGCTGAGAGGGAGGCTGCACTGGCTACAGCTGCTCAGCTGGACTGTGTCTTGTTTCATTAACGCTAAGTAAAGCAGATCATACCATTCCATCATCACCACCTGTTGGTCAAGAGCGCACCATATCACCCCCCCCCC
>OMNW01020157.1:36630-49585 GCA_900303245.1 Selene dorsalis | reverse complement strand
TAACCATTAATAACAGTGGAAGTTATCAGTCATTTAAAGGTCAGATTCATGTTTTCCACATTTGAATTTCCAACGTAATGCCATCCTCAGTGTCTGCTGCCATCACTGTGTGCCTACCTGCGAGCCTGGGGGCATGAGCAGATGGTGTCCTCCCATGCCGGGTTTGCCCGTACCCATACTGAGCCCTGGGGGCAGAGCCAGGCCGAGATGTGGGAAAGACGGGTACGGCGGCAGGGCTGGCGGAGGGACAGGACACGGCAACGCTGAATCAGAGTCCTGGCAGATCAGATCACACAAAGAGAAAGAGACGACAAGCTAAGTGTAAGTCACTTGTAACTACTGACTGTCCACTGACCCATCAGCTGGGTTAGAGAGACTCTAATGTGGTTCCATCAGGTGGGTGTCAGTATTACACCATTATGCTGGAGGTCAATTATATAATGACAAGGAATTGTAGCCGTGTCAGACAATATATCATTTGCAGAGGAACAAATGGATGGTGGTCTACTGCAATTTACTAGTTCAATTTCACCGTGTGATGGGAGTTTCAAACCAGTGAGCGAGGCGTGCAGACGGTATTGTGGCAGCAAAGTTCAACAGTGTGGCTGCAACATTAACTGACACTATGTCAAAATTGCCTTGACAGATGGTGTACGTGTTCCTCTGGTATTTTATACATGGGAAAACTCGACACTTCACATAATAATATAAAACAACCTGATGTGTTTTTTTCTGTCATCTTAACCTATGTGTGTGTGTCTGTGTGTATTTTCATACGTTGTCTGATCCAGACAGCGAGGAGACAGAGGAGGCTGATGAGTGCTGCTGAGGGCTGGAGATGGACATGGGGGAGTCCGCACTGTGGGGAGACACCGAGTCCCTCTGCTGCTCCTCTGACCCGACTCCACCCCCCAGCACACAGCTGGACTCTGGCTCTGACACGGGCTCCTTGGAAGGCGAAACTGGAGAGGAACAAGTGATAGGTAAGGATGGATGGATCCCACAGCTGCACACACAGATTCTACACCTTTAACTCACTGCATCTGAATGTTTATAAGCATTCTGTTATCATTTTCAATGGCTGACTATTGAACTAAAATCTGCTTGTGTTTTTAAATATGAATCTGAGTCTTTCTTGAGATATTCAATGAAAACCATATATAAAAATAATGAAAGAGTTCCTACCCTTAAAATAATGATTATTTTAATAGAAATTAATAATCCATTGAAAAAAAAATTAAAATAATCATTCTTTATCCAGCCTCAGAGTCAAAACAATATCAGTACACTTTAAGACTAAGGATTTGTACCTCTGTTATCTGTTCGTGCCAGATCCCTGCCCCCCCACTTCTTAATGATCCATTCCCTGTAGTCGATCACTTCCTGGGTCAACCTGATTATCCTGCCCAAAGTGCTGCAGGAAGGAGAGAGAGGAGTTACTTTAAAAAGCACTGGTTTCATCCAGGGAAGCTCAGTTACTCTTGAACAGGCTGAACTCTGACCTTTCACAGTCTTTGTTGGGATATGACCGTGCAAGTGGCGACACAGCATGACTCAGGACAGTGTAGGCATAGTCAAACACCTGTTTGACATGCATGGCACCATAGGAACCTCTCCCCACGTCGTTACCTACAGGTAGTGGGACAAACATGACAATAGCAGTTCTGAGTTGACTTCAGTCAATCAGTCTTTACATTTTCTAAACGTACCCCTGGTTGTGACATTTGATGCAGCCGTTACATGATAATGTATAAAAATACAGAAAGCAGCTCAAATTCTTGCTCAACATCAAACTATTACATTAAAAAATGACACTCTATGTTGAAGTCTGACATGTAAGAGTCATGCTGTTCTTGACACCACCACTGGATGGTGCCAAAATAAGAATGGTTCAATTACATTGTTCCTCCAGACATTTGTCAGAGCATCCCCTCTTCTAATTAATTTACTTTCAGAAAAATAAATACATCTAAACAGGGTCAGTGATGACTTTTATTGGGATATTTTTACCAATTGTAAATAATCTTAAACCAACAAAACACACACCTGGAAGCAGCGGGTCCTCTATGCAGAGCATGGATGGCCTATATCCATTTGTCATGGCCTTCATGATCTCCTCTTTGGCTATGTATGCGCCTCCGTTTTTGATGCGAATCCCTGTTTTCAAGTAGTTGAAATGGCGGCCGTACAGCTCAAAGAACTCGATCAGCAGAACCCCCAAGTTCTCATTAGGGTTCCTGGCATCAATGCGAGGATGGAGCTGTAGAGAGGGTGCAGGATCATCTCGTATTATGTTTTTAAACCCTTGTTATTATGAATACTCTTAACAGCAAGATATTCTACTGTGAACATTGTTACTACTTATAAGATGAATATGATGAATAGGAAGTGTCCTGCAATGCTGCAAACACTGATTATATGGGCTGTATTATCTAAAGCACTGCTACCAGTGCTGCTACTTTACTGCTGTTGTGTTTGTGTACCTGTAGGAAGCTGATGACCATGAGGATGAGACTGTAGGAGCTGATGCCCCCGGTGAAGACCTCGTTTAGATCTCTCTGCAGCAGAAACTGCTTCAGCACAAAGATCAGGTAAGGCAGCACTGGATACTTCTGAAAGAGGAGAGACGGAGGATGATTCAGTCAAAGAGCGGATTAATTCAAAGGAGCAGCACAGAAGAAGAACCTGGGTTCAGGTTCAATTTGCATGACGGAGGAGTGGGGATTTCTGAAATGGAACAAGACATTTATTTAAATGACTGCGAATAATCATAATACACCACCTACCATAAGGAGTGTGAATTATTTGGCTTAAGATCATTTTAACTTGATTTATGATTCAGTGTTTGGCAATGTGACTCAACAGCATTACAGGTTCCTGTTAAACTGGAGTGGATTCTGTACACTGATCTGATTCAGGAGCTGTGGCCATCAAACAGAAAGTATATATATGCAGATATAGATTACAGCTGATTATGTGACAGAATTCTGGTCAAACAAATGACTAGATACACCAGCACCACCTCCAGTCATAATGCTGTGTACACTGGCCGTGTGTCCTCATTAACTTGGATACAGTATTGAAAACTGTTCCCATTCTATCTGACTGAGCTATCCGTCAGTACCAAGCAGCGAAACTCCCTGCTGAGGCCACCATTACTGCTGAAACCACACAGATTCATTGTTATTGTCATATTAGTACGAGGCAGTTGAAGAATCACAACTAATAATCAACGTAATATGCAAACTGTTACACCTACTTAGAGCAAAAACACTATATTTAGGTTTCCAACTGGGCCAAACTTTCTAGAAAGGGATTAAACGAGGCTTCCTAGAGCTTGCAACTTGACAATGTGCCGAAAACCCCTGAGGGCCTGGGAATGGGAATTACAAATATGTTCATTTTCCTATTGAAAAGGCAGCAGAACCTCTTGGCAGTGTGTGTGTGTGTGTGTGTGCGCGCGCATATGTGTGCCAGTGGAGCAGCAGGGCTTGGGGCTTGACATTTCAAATATGCTTTTAAGAAGCGAGAAGAAGACTTCGAGGTACGCTGTTCCGACCTGACCTATGAGAATTAACTCCGAGGTGACCTCTTAGTGATATGACTGCACAGGAGTCGGTCACATCCCACGCATGAACAACATCAGCTATCACTGGATCGACGCTGAGCGTGGCTGTCAACAGCAGCCTGTCAAGCCCTGACATGTGTTCCCTAAAAGACATGACACAAATATGCAACAACAACAAAAAGGACAAAAGGCAAAACCTGACAGATCCCTGGAATATAAGCACCTGGAATTCCTCTCTGGCATTAGCTACTACAGCCGTGACTAAAGCCGGCACGGATCCACCTTCAGCAGGAATTCCATCGGTGCCACGGGCTGTAAATGACCTCAGCTGAGGAGATCTGGCAAGCAAGTCTTCAGCGACACAAAGACTCTGTTTGAGTTAAGTGGAGAGTATGCTGAGCACTGTTGCTGGGGTCTGATCCAGCTCCACTTTGGAAATGAGTTTAGCCAGGACAAGATTGGAGAGAAGTGTAATACTCTAAAATGCTTGCTTGTCTCATTCCCAGAGGGAATTTCCAAAGGTCTGTATTTAGACCCGGATGTAAAATGGTAATTATGTGACTCCTCTGGTGGTTTTTATTTAAACATGTCTACATGACCTTTTCCTGCGCTCCTCCTCAATCTGTATGTGCTGCCTGTAATGTTGCCTGTAGCCGTATTCCATTGAATCTGAACACTTCTATGTGTCATCCTGATCCGAATTATCTATCAAATAAATGACACACACAGTTTCTCAACCTGTGGAACCTGACAGCAGAAGGTTTACCTCACCTTTACGTAGTCTTTAATGAAGCTTGCCGCCTTGACTCCAGTCTCCACGTTGAAACTGATGTCCACCTTCACCTCAGTCTCCTGGTCTGTCAGCTTGATGATTGGCACCTGAAAGTGAGCAAAGTGACAAGTATTAGCAAACATTACAGGCAAGTCATTATTTAAAAAAAAAAAAAGGGGGGGGGGGGGGGGGCAAAATCTTTCTCGACTGACAGCCTTTTAGAAGGAAAAACCATTCAGCCATTAGCTACTTATTATCATGTCAGTCAGCTCAGCATTGAAGCCTGCAGTGGTTTGTCTGGTTGTGTGCGCGCCCCACAGAGGATACGCAATGCACCCAACGCTCCCACAGTGGTGTTGCAGCTGTGAACACCACAGTAGGTGCACGCTGACACTAAGCTGCAGAGCAACGCCTCAACTTTGACACAATGACAGGAAGTTGTGATTGAACTGAGCTGAAGTAAACAAGGGAGTATCTCCTGGCCTGAGCTGAATCGGTGATTCTCATTTAGGGGGAAGTAGAGCTGATAACATAAACGTGTTACATTAGTGGTCTACAATAACAACAATAATCATCTACGCTCACTGTCTATTTAGGACCACACCAAGTCCACACCAATTGGCAGACTGTGTGATAGATCACGCAAACAGATGGAGGATACTAATTGATTCTCACAGGTGAGTTCACCTCCTCTTTTTGACTCATCTTTGCACAGAGATAAAAGAGTGAAGGATACTTTTAACTGACCGTTTGAAGTCTAGAAGAACTTTTCTAGGAATGTAAAAAGTGCTGCCAGTGTTTTATTTGCCTGGGTTTTCTCCAATTCCCTTCTTGGTTTCCCCATTTACTGGGGCTGTAATATTTTATTACTTACTGTGAAGGATAAAACCTTTAAGAGTAAGAGTGAAATTACACGTCATACTATTCTATTATACAGGCCGTTTATCACAGCATCAGGGAACATGGACTAATCAATTACCATTTTATTGAAATCTCTTGTATTTGATGGGTTTCTGTTATTCCAAGCCAGTTTATTTTAAGGACAGAGTATGAACACAGGATGACATAATGCCTGAAAGATTTGAGACACATGGCCTGAATGCCACTACTCACTGTAGCCTTGTCCAGCACTTTGATGGAGAAAGGTTCTGCCACGTTGTGTTTGCGCAGAGCTTGCTCTAGCTCTTGTAGTGGGGGGCGCTCCCACTTCCCAAACACCACCAGGTCAATGTCACTGGGGGCAAAGAAAAAAGGTCACAGTGAAAATTCTGACAAACAAAAAAAAACAGCATGTACAAAATGCTTGTCTTCAATCACAAATAATCTATCTTGCCTTGTTGGAAGGTAGAGGCCTGTGCTGAAGCTGCCAAAGATTTGGACCTGGAAAAACAACAATTAAAATATATCACAAAGATGAACAGAATCGCAGCAGTTCAAGAATTAAAGACAATGTTTATTTCAGCAAGCTAAACCAGGAATATTTTAAGAAAATAAACAATGATATTTCTCTCCCCCCTAATCGCCATCTAACCATAGTGCACATGACAATATGCTTTTGAACAATGACAAATCCTGTATCAAGCAACAGCTCATTTACGGCGATGACGTATCCAATTCAGATGTTTGCAAACTACCAGGAACTAGGTATTTCCGGGTTCCACTTCAGAGACGGTTAACTCTGCCAAGTGTAGTGTGCTGCCAAGTTAAGTATACAATAGTTAGAAAAAATGCTGTGTTTGGGGGGGTGGGGGGCTCGGAGCAAAAGCTCTCCAAAGGAAACAGAATGGAGCTCTTTCCCTTTCCGTCTGGTAAATACGACAAGGCAATAGCACAAAGACAAGGCAGGATTAATAGGTTGAAATGAAAAGGGAGGCCGGCACAAATCAGAGGCTTGATCCATTTACCTGACAATCTGGCTGGGGAAGACTGGCAGCCAACAAATCACTGTTGCACGTGTTTTACATGATTAAGTAATGAGAGGGGCACTGCATCAACCCCAGTATACTCCTCAACGTGCTGCAAGAGCCCACCCTCACTGTTTCACTCATATATGGTGCAAATGCCTCCAATCATCAATGGACTGTTGATTTATTTACTCTGAAACGTCAAAACTAACTAAATGAAAGTGGACAATTTAGAAGTTTGCTCTCCAAGGTATTAAAATCCAGAAAGTGGGAGAAATTGACTGAAATAAACAGAGTGATGTGCGTGTCTCACATCTGCAGTGGGCCACAGCTCCTTGATGATCATCTCTATCCGGTTCACCACCTCCTTCCTCATAGCTGCTTCCTCTGGCCGAGGAGACATGAAGTTGTAGAAGTCCATCACCTCCTCATGGAGCCTTTGGGGAGAGGAGATTGACAGAAAAGGGTTATTCTCACCACAACAACACCAGCGCAACACGGAGTCTAGTATGGGATCTAGTGTGAGAGTGAGAGTAGGAACTGTACATGCCAGCAAATATGGTCTTTGTTTTAATATTTTTCTAACTGCAAACGTGGATGAATATCTCCTGAAAATTACACACATACCAGATTTGGCCTACATTTTGGAAAAAAACACAACTTCTCCAGATGGGCCAAGATATGCTTCTTTATCACTGTTCAAGTTAACCCTCATCATACCAGCCCAGTGCCAGACATGCAAAGCAATGGCATTGAATGTTCTGGTAGAAGTACTGTGCAGTTTCTGTTCGCTAGTTTTCCACTGAATTTGAGTAGTCGTATCAGAACAATGAAGCGCAGTATTAATATTATACTTACGCTGTCCTCACTATATAGACCAAGCATCAAGAAGACAAGACCAATAATATAGTTGTTATAAAGCATTATTATATATTCCAACAACAGGATTTTATAAACCTTAAAAGGTCACATAACCCATCAACATGAGTTTGAAAATCCATAGGACTTCATACGACTTTACAATTATAAAATCTTAACCGCTTCCAAGCATAATTCACTCTTGAAAATTTCCCTCACCCAACCTCAATGCTAGACTTAGCCCTATGCCCAACACAACTGTAATCTTAGCCCTTTACCATGGCCACTGGCCCAGAAATAAGCCTGAACCCAAAGTGCTCACAGTAACAATGGAAGCAGGCTTTTTTTCTGTCTTACTACAAGTGAACTCCAAACAAAGGCACAAGCACAACAACAACAACACACCTCTAAGGTTCTTCGAGGGATGTGAAAAAGGGGCTCAGTAAAACATGGAGGGGCGGATTCAGTCGGCCTGAGCGTCCCAAGCCCTTTGTTACTGCTGATATGGTTCAGTGTTTGGCAGGAGAGTGGCACATTTAACATAAAGATATCTGACCAGTCAAATGCCTCTGAACAGTGGAACTCTGTTCAACCCCATGGCCATTCATTTTTCGAGGAATGCATGCCATGATGTCAGTGTGAAATACAGAACAGGGAGACTGTCACAGTCAATTACCAGGGCCCTGGAGAAAATGCAGGCAGCCCATGTGCCCACTCCTTGGTGAAAACTCTCTGCCAGCAAGCCAGGGCCAGGGCGTATCATTGCCAATAGTCCACCACTGACAGAGGCCATAGTTATTGTTGGGCCATCCACAATCACAACCATTTCTGACAAGCTAGTTCAGAGTAAACATCTCTCTTCAACAACTTTAGGACCTAGTATAAAAGTGTTCCCTGCTGCAGTCTACAACATAACCTCCCCACCAGGACGGCCATGTGTCTTACTGAGGAATCAATGTCACAGCTTTCCATCAAGCTAAAACTAATCTCATGACAATTTTAATGTTGCATAACTATCTGGTTATTATATTTTCAATTTGAAGAGCAAATCCCACTATGTGAGACTTCAAACAGTGCCCCTGAAGGCAAAACCTCTACAAGACTTGTCAGTACACAAGCCAAAACTTGCTTCTAAAAACTTGGAGCAACACAAATACCCAGATAAAATGAAATATATCATTCATTTGTATCTGTCAAACAAAACATTGCTGAAGAACTTGCCAGTTAGGTAAGTAATAGTGATACTGGGAGACTTAGCATGAAGCTTGTGGAATTGCTTTTATGACAAACATTAAGTCTTTGTAGAGAAAATTCCCAGATGGGTGCAACCAGTCCTTACAAATATCACAAGTTCCTGCAACACATTTGGAAGTTCCTCTGTCCTTTTTTGAGAGAAGGCCTCTGGCAGAACCATATAACTACAATAACAACATTAAAAAACATCAAAATACATCTCTTCAGAGATTTCATAATACAATATTTATACAACATCTATTAACTATCCATAGATAAACAGATCAAAAGTTAGATTAAACTAAAATAAACACTTCAGACTGCAGTTAAGGTGGACTATTTTCCTGTTTCTAATATTACTTTGGTCAGTTTTGGTGTAGTCACACCCCTGCCTGTTATGTCACATGACAATGAACACCATAAGGAATCACCTAGAAAAAGACAGTGTGACTGCATCCAGAGAAAAACTTGGGTATAAAGGCCAGTTATCCAGAAGTGACCACAATAGAGTAAGGATGTGCATAACCCAACTGATTCATAGTCCTTCACTCTTAGTCGGTGTAATTAAATGTAGTGGAAGCTACTAATGCATACATCAAGTTTCTCTAACTTCATTCTCATTGTAAAATGAGTGAGTACTTTTATGATCGAGGAACAGCTCGGGTACATTGACGGTCTCACGGTGGTGAATGAACACATCGGTTACTTCTGTCTGTATTACACAAGTTAAGAGTTATTCAACCCCGTTAGCTAAGACCTATGGGGAGGTTATGAAGAGTTTCAACTCCGCCTTCCACGTTAGCTTGATTTAGTACAGTTAACGCAAGACCTATATTCATTTCGTTATCAAGTTGCTTGTTTACTCTCTTTAATGTCAAGAGAAAATGAGAAACCGTTAGCTAAGTTAGCTACAAGCTCCTCGGTCCGGTTACAAAAAAAAAACGGTTGCACTCAAAGTCAACATTTCCGGTGAAAAATCTTCGAAATAAACCACCCACTGAAAAACACTGGGGTTAAATTATCTTATGCAGTATATTAATGTACAATTTCACATAATGTGCGTTTTCCAGTGGTACTTCTAAGTAGTTTTTTTTTGCAAATCTCCATTTTTTTAACGGCCCGGTTCAAACTTTGAAAGAAAAATCACAGCACTTCCGGTCTCGCTCTGGCCGTCTACCGCTGCCTTTACGCAAAGATGTAACGGCAGTTCTTTTTTTCCTTTCTTTCTTTTTTTTTTTTGGGGGGGCCAGCCAGCAAATAGCCCAACTCCTGCTACCGCTGCTACCGGGACACTGGCTGCGCAGTCGTATCAAATAATATTGGAAAACGTCAAATAAAAACAAAAATGCTGAACACATACAGGAATTAACGTGTCCCTGCCATTAATACTAGCGGCCGCAGACAAACGTTAACGTTGGCTTTTTAAGCCCACAGCAGTGAGAGTGTTGAGACACTCACCCGATGACCCCGGGGTTGTACTTCCTCGTCTTCCAGGGTGTCCAAGTGCTCTCATAATTGCTATTAGTGCAGTTTGAAAGCAAATAATTCATCCCATAAGTGCTCGCCTTGTTGTCACTTTTCCTCCGGCCTGGGTGGTGATTGTGTGTGTGATTTACAGGTACAGAGGGGTGAACCTGGTGACGCTTCACGCAGATCTGCTGTAAATTGAAAGCCGGGTGCTCCTGTAGGTGACGGTGATGATGGTGGTGATAGAGGTTGACATTATTGTCCATGCTGTCGCTCAGGCTGAAGAGCAGATTGGCACCCCCTACGTTTTTATTAATGTTGCCCGTTACATTTCCACCCATAGTCCTCTCAAGTGAGCAGCTGGAGGGGGGACTGTCCGTGCCGGATTCCTGTGAGGAGGACGAGGAGACAGATCCCGTCTTCTGAGGCAGGATTTTCCCCTCACCTGGTTCAGCGGTGTTGGCCGTGCTGAAGGCGTTATGTACGTTCCCGTTGGACAGCGCTATTCCCAGCGAGGAAATCGCAGTGCCGTTGATACTAGTAGTGCCGTTCATGATGCTGTGATGGCTGCTGCCGTTGCTCCGACTGGCAGTAACGTTACCGTTGCTGCTGCAAATGCTTTTGCTCGATGCCACCGCGGTCGCCACATTTTTTAAAACATCCAACGCAGCGTAACTGACACACTGGTTGTGGTTTTGATTGTGGAGCTGCTGCTGAGCGGAGAGGGTCCGTACTCCCTGAGAGGTCTCCCAGACGTGCATCCACAAGGCGTTCGCAGGTCCTTTCTGTTCGGGCTGAATCCAAGCTACCCTCGGATCCATTCAACTTCTTTCTCTGGTAACCCCCCTACTAGAGTCTAACTAAAGCTAGCGAGCCCGTTGTGAATCTGCGCCGCTCTCTGGACCTTTTAAAGGTCGCTACGCCGTCCGGGGTTACGAAAAGAGAAGTATTTAAACATTAAACCGAATTAGGACCATTGATAAAGTGGCCCCTTTGCACCGCTAGCTGGAAAAAAAATGCTAGCTGAATCCTACGAGATTCCAATATGGCGTATTCCCTTCAAATCCATGCGCAAGCGCTCTACAGAGGGGTTTCTTTAAATGATGACTGCGCCCCCCTCGTCCGCCCACTCCTTCATCACTCCGGCCGGTTGGTGAATTGCACAGAATAAATATTTGAATTTTTCTCTGATAAATATTTGAATGTACAACAAATGAAAAACACGTAAAAACGCCAATAATGAATAGTGGTCCGGAGGTCCGCAGCTCGTCAAGCGGGGTCTGGGAACTCAGAGGTCCTTGTAGTGTATCTCCACCTCCCGGCTGTCACCGGGTGGGGGGAACGAGTGGGTGGGTTCATAGGGTATCCCCATCGATACGAGGCTGAATCGTGCGGGACAGCTGTTAGTATTTTAAGCTTCGAATATATTTAAATGGAAACAATAACCATGTTAGATACTTCAATGAGGACAAATGTGTGGATTTTTGGTCAGTCGAGAGATACAGGGACTTCAGGGAGGTAGTCCAGGTATGGATGCTCAGCTTCATCCACTGTACACATCTGAAATCCTTGGATAATAGAAAATGGAACAACATAACTGAAAATACAGTTTACATAGAGTCCTCTTTGTGTTGTCAGCTGGCATCTGAGATCCTGCTGGGGGCTATGATAACAACCCCTGGCTATTGAAATGCTGCTTACATACATTCAAACAGCAGAAAACTCACACTGCATTCCACTGAGGGGCATACTGAGCTGTTTTTCCCACCATCTAAGCCTACATTTTCTCTTTATTATTTCACATGTACACTGTGGCTGCTGAATCCAAAAGCTCATTTTCTAGGGGGCAATACACAGCAGGTGGTGTGGATCATCCCAGGCACTCTGTGCCACCCAGCCCCTGTAACAGCCATCTCCCAGCCCATTAAACTCTATGATGGAGTGGAGGCAGGCTGGGTAAGACATAACCAGCACCTACTGGGATGCATACGCATGTAAGGGAGAGTGAGGGGGAGAGCTTCTTGCATAATGCCCGCCCCCAACTCACGTGTAGCATGTGACAGAGTCAAGGAAAACCCCCCAGAGCAAACTGTGTGTCAGCTAGGATATGTAGCTCTTTGTGTAACACACTCAGGCACACACACACAGCTGTTCACTCCCACTGTACGCCTGTAGAAATCCATGCTCTTCTATCTCCGACTGTATGAAACACAGGGCTTTGAGTGACACACCAGTTTGAATAGGTTATTCCTCTCATCTCTCATGTCACAGTGTCGGCTCAAGCCAAACGCTGACACTGACTGTGTGCCAGTGCGTGTGTTTGTGATTTCAAGCCTGGTTTGCCTCATTGTCAGCTTTTATGGGATTACCACATTGGTGACGACTGGACCACACATACACACGCACGTTCACACATATATAAACAGAGACATGGCTGGAAAAGTCAACAACATGCTCACAGGCATAACAGTAAGAGGAGATAATATTAAGGGAGCGAGCAGTTGTCTGAGGCTGCATGTTGAATGCTAATGAGGCCGCAGCATTTTCTAGACATTTAACCCACATCAGAGGAAAGCTGCACTTCCGCTGATACATCAACAGCTATAGTTCACATTTCCACACATGAGCATGTTGCCTGTGGTGTGGAGGGGAGTCTCTCTGTGGGGTTGTTGAGGACATGGTTTCAGTGAATGGCACCCAGCTACAGACCAACAGCTCCCACAGGTCCAGAACAGTAAATGTGGACTTTGATCTAGAGCTGCAGAACCAGTCAACCTGCAGCATCTACAGGCAAGAACAGTAACAACTACAGTTTAGACCTGATGTCAACATGGGGCACCCACAGGCCAGGGAACAACATTGTTTATTTGTCACACATGCTTTCCCAGATGATGCTGAATGAATGAATGAGGTGTTACATTTACTTTTATATATTGCATGTTTTTTTTTACATCAGCAATGTATATAATAATGTTAATTGTAGCATATGAAGTCAAAAGGGGATAATGACAAAAAGCAGCCATTTAAATTCTGTAAAACACAGTGGCCCAGAAAACTCAATGCACTGCAACTGGAGAAAGCCCATACAGTGACCCAAACAACAAACTCAGAAAACAACTTCATCATATACAAACTGTGAGCACTGCAAAAAAA
>OMNW01020157.1:22447-36610 GCA_900303245.1 Selene dorsalis | reverse complement strand
CACTGCAAAAAAATTTTTTGCAACATCTCTGTGTTGCACTGTAATTGTGAAATGTTGTACTAATATTATCTCAGCATGCTCCAGCCGGGTCCGTCACTTTTTGTGCCTCCGGAAACACTTCTGTCATGTTGTGAGTTTTGTAAGACGTTGTCGAATTGATGAAGTTGTTTTCAGAATTTGTGTCTTTGCATGTGTTTTCTGAAGTGTGTTGGGCTCTCAGGGCCACTGTACCATGTGCTTAATGTTTCAACTATGAATATTAGTGTTGATTTATTACATTTAAAGTGGAAGCAGGCAGCTCTGCTCTGGTGATTCACTCCTTAGGCATTTGCCCATTGGTCTAGTGCTGAAAAGCATGCATGTTTGAGCACAAGTCTAAAACAGTATAAACTAACTTATAAAATCTTTAAAAGCCAGTATTGGGTGTTATATAGCCACAACATGGATTCTCACAGCCACTGCAGTCGTGTCTCTTTGTCTGAAGGTGGCACAAGTGTTGAAATTGAAGCAGTTATTCATTTCTTGCCTGTAGAAAGAGACATACCAGGCATTAACTGTCACTTTTGTTACTTTTTTCCCTTATGGTGGCACAGGTTGGCATGTGTATAATATTACAGAGCAGCTCTCTTAGTGGAGTACCTTCTGCCTCCATGAATGAATGTGTGAGTGAGCGAGTTACAAACCATTTAATCGAGTTGGTTTGCATATAAAAAGAAAATCTATTGGCGTCAGCCTGAAGATGAATGGTATTAAAGTCAGATGGCAGCCTCGGTAAATACTGGCTGTGTAATATAGTGATGCAATTACACAAAGCGTGGATAAGGAAGATACAGACAGGAAATAGCCTGGAAGAAAGAGAGAGAGAGAGAGAGAGAGAGAGACGGTGTGGATCTTCAACATGAAGGATGTCACTCTGCTCGGCCTTCAGCAACACACAACCTTCGTTTTTCCATCTCGCTCTGACACAGCGGTCATACTCTTTATTGATGACACCACGTGTAAGAATGATATCAAAACACATTTATTTTCAATACAACACATTTTTTAAATTTGAAGTGACATGACCTTGGCTACGACTGCTGTCGGGAAGTGTCCTGCACTGGGACAGAGAACCGATGAGTTATAGGAACAAACAGCAGCCGGCACCTAACAGCACTTGACTCACTGTTGTTTACTTGTTTATGAATGTAGGTTGTGAAAGATCCAACAGAGAAGAAGTGATGAATTGCACTTGTTTCCAGTTTTGTAAATGTAAGGCAGTTCACAGTATAAGTAACTTCCAAAAAAAGACATGATTTAAGCTCTTAACTCACACCGACAAGATTGTTTAGCTCAGCCTGAAGCGTCGGGCAAAGAGACGTTAATATTAATATCAATGTTCTAATCTTTTTCTTCTTCATCCAATCAGTATCACTTACACAAGCAACATGCTCCTGGTTTCACCCACTTCTTCACTAATTCATCTTCTTTATTCTCTGTCTAAGAAATGCTGACAGGAGTGATGAGTTAAGGCAACACTCTCCTCTTCTCATTTCAGGCATGGGTGAGTTATTGAGGGCCAGGCTTGATCTTCATTTGATTTCCCTGCAGCCCAGTAGATGGGGACGTGCCCACTACTATCTTTCTGTCTTTATAGGACAGAGGTGCAGTTACCTTTCATTCCAGAGTGGCTTCTCTGTCAAGAGGTTCAGATGATGAGGTAGGTAGAAAAGTCTTTCTGATGACACCCGCAGCAAAATGAGGCAAGGGGAGGTGTTGGAATTAATCCAAGATCCCTTTTTCATTTGTTTAATTCGAGTGGATGTTAAAAAGATAGATCTGCAACAGATGACTCTTGAGGACAAATGGAAAAATGTAAATGTCTGCTTTGCATTTCCTAGTTTATTTTCCATCTGAGGGAATACGCAGATCAGGAGAGAAGTCTTAAAAATGTTTACTGCTGGTGCACAGTGTTATAAATCCACCATATTGCTGTTGAGCTTTGCTCCAATCACTGTCTTATTTCCTCTAGAGGAGCACTAAACGTTGCCTCTTCTGCAAGCACAACACTCCCAGCACGTTCAATTCATGCTTGCTGAAGTTTCTTGGTGTTTTATGAACATTATTGCCAACGTAATGGCAACAATAAATATCTATTTTTAAGATGATGGCTTTTAACCGTCGCTTGCTCGCAGCTCAAATGAGATCAAGTATCCTGTGCTTCAGGCTGTTCTCAGTGGGGAAAAAGTATCTTCAAGGTTTGTTCAGACTTCAGAGCTTTCTTAAAGGAGGAGAAATGATGAAAACATTCTTCTCAGCTGTTGTAAGTAAATACAGTGCTTAAAGTGTTTTCTAGAATATGAATGGAATCAAGGCCTTCCTGGTTTTCGGGTAGTCTTCAAACTTAGCGTGGTACCATCTGCAGAGAGAGGAAGAGGGAAGAGACATTTTCTTCTGTTAATACAACTGTGCAATGCACTCCGTGCAAACCTGTTTAGGTTGAGTGAGTGAGTTATTCTTCTTACTTGTGGTGGGCCACAGCCCTACTGGTGAGGACCACTGTGGTAAAGATGGCAAAGGCTGAGCTGTGAATTGAGCAGCCAGCCACAGCAAATCCTGCCCACTCTATTATCTCTCCCAAGAAGTTGGCTCCAGACACAAATTCAAACATTCCACCTGTGGGTGGAAGACACAGGAATTAGGACAGGTATGCTTAACCTTTTGTATGTTCACTGAAGCAAAAACAACATTTTCCTTGCTCTGGAACAAAAGGAAAAAATTTGATGGATAGTCACCTCCTGCAGTTCAACATATAACAGAGCTACTATTGGCATTTCCACTGTCTCTTTGTGTATGTTGGAGGCTACATGCTACTAAAAAATTTAAAGGGCATCCACAAAACTCACTCCACACTGACCATAGATGGCTGAGCATTCACTATTTGACTAAAGGCCGTGTGCAAGGTAGTGCTGCTGCCCTCTATAAGAAAATGGCAGATTTTTGGCTGAGGGGATCACAGACGTGCCTGGAAGTTCATATGGAGCAATGCAGCTCACAGCTTCCTCCTGCTTCGCCTTTTCCACTTTATTTTCCTTAAGAATCTGGGAAGGATTGTTTCAACGGGGTCACCGCAAGTTCAACCTGAAGGTGCTATTGTTGTGACTGTGTTCTTAGTCGAGGAAGCCGCTCTCTTTGTGAACCTGTTATGATTTATGATTCATTTAGCAAGTCAAAATCCAACCTATGGTTTGAATTAGCCCCTTATGTGACCTTAAAAAGCGGCAGTGCAGATTTACTGCTCACTTGTCACATCTCAAAGAATGTGCATCCACTTCCACGCAGTAAAGGTCATACAGTCTAAAAAATGCCAACAGCTAAAATATTATGTTTAGTGTGTTTTTTGTCATGTTGGAACAATGACAGCAAAGAAGCTGTTGACCCTTTAAGCTTCTCACTTATGATTTTGATTATCAGCAACTGAATGAAAAAAAAAAGAGAAAGAAAAAAGAAATAGCTTAAACCAACCAGTGCAGTCAGTTTGGGTCAGTGTTAATTAGTTTGTGCCAAGACATTAACAGAGCAATGAGCCCTATAACTCCTTGTTTAAAAGAACAGTTTGACATTTTATATGTTAATATCTCATATCTCTGCATTCAATATAAAGCTATATCAGACAGACAGTTAACCTAGCATAAAGAATAGAAACAAGGGAAAACTAATCTGCCTTAAAAGTAACAGATCCCATCTCCCATCACCTCTGAACCTCTAATCTGTACAAAAATAAACAACAACCTGGTATCAAATGAACCTGGCAGCTTCACACTGATGACAAGTCTCACAGCCAAGACACACTACAGCCCAGAAAACCATAAATTGCCATTTTTAGTGGGGATCCCGCTGACTTTGCTGTGAGCACGGCTCCCTTTCTGAATGTATGGATTTGAGTATTGATCTTATCATCTAACTTTTAACAAGAAGCTGAGAACACATGTGGAGTCTTTCTCTGTGCTGTCACCAGTTTTTGAAAAAGTTGCACCCCAGATGGATTTAATGTAATTAAATTAAAAAAATGTATTGTAAGTATTGGCATCAACACTTTCTACAGCCCAAATGCTGAATGCTTTATTTAGCATGAGTCATGAATCAGTGTGGCCACTGCATGTATATGTACGCGAGATGTATAATGTACAGTGTACAGTGTGGACTTGGCTTGCTGTCTGACATGATTATTATCAACACTGTGTGGTTACAAAATGTCCATGTCTGTGTCAGCTGAAGCAAAACTACACACAAAAACACTACGCATATTATGAGTCAGACACAGGCTGAGTTTGGACTATATTAGAGTCAAAGGAGCCTTTTTATACACTAATTTAAGGGCTCACAGAGGGCAAGGCAGGCAGGAGAAGATAACTAGTGACAACCTGTGATTCTGCTTACACTGTGATCCTGTATAATCATGTGACCACACTGGAAAATTAGCATCTAGTGCTGCGCACAGAGACCGCGGTGCCCTGTGCCATGTTGTGATTACTGCTTTCTTGACTTTCTTGTCACCCCACTGCAGTGACGGAAAAAGTATTCAAACTGTAGACCTCAGTAAAAATAACAACATGTTGTAAAATGTGCCTTTAACAGTAAATATCATGCAGTCAGATATAAAAAAATACTCCAGCCGAAGAACAGTGTCTTTCAGAGGCTTAAATGTGAGTATATAATGTAAGATCCCGGCAGCACTGGTAACCAATAACTGCAGTCATCAGATACACAACGTGTACATGTTAAAGAGTGGAAGGTTTAAGTTCAATAGCCTCTGAAGTTGGATGTACTGTTTACTGTGAGAAAACTCATCCGTCCCAGTGTTTTCATGACTAAAGAGCTTACCTGTGGGAATCTTGTAACCAGTCTCTCCAGGCTTTCTCAGGTTCCTCAGGATGTGGTCAGAGTGCATATTCACCAGCCAGCCCACCAACCACAGCACAGCCCCTGGAGACGGACCAACCAAAAGCTGCTTTAGCACAAGATTTTACAGACCAGCAGACAGCCAAGATGTATTTTCAAAAGCTACAGCATCTAACCACAGTGCACAGTCAGAAATCATGTGACGTTTTGTTGCTGTGACCTACAGTGCTTAAAACCTGTTGTCTCAGTCAAATTCTTGTTGATTGTTGAGTTGCTTTCGATTAAATTGTTGCCTAGAGATAAGGGTGTACAGCTTACACTGGCTGCTGCCAGTCACATCTGATGAAATCAAAACTACACAGTCCCAATGAAGAGCATCTTGCCAAGTTTATGAGTGCAAAACTAAATAAGAAGGTTATTTATTCAAAAGACTGACTTCATGTTGCACATGTTCTAAAATATTTATGATGAAGAAACACTTATAAGAAGTGAAACTGGTTTTCAGGGCCCTTAAATATCCTAAACCAGACCGCATCTTGTTTTTTTTTTAACGCAAACAAATGCGTTAAATATATTCACCAAACATGTATGTATATCTTTGTGTTGGAAATACATTGTACTGTCAGGGGTGGGTATTAACCTATATCCTATCTTTTGTATTTTGTGTCATTTCATTCTGCTGGGATCATCTTGTATTTTGGCACACTGCTGTCGATGCAAGGACTGATGGGGACTGTGAAGGGAGATGAGGAACAGCAACAGTAGAAAAACACATATCATAAATTGAAAGTTTGCCTCAACTGCTTGAACAGCAAGAGGAGCCCAAAAATAGTGCAGAACACTTTGGTGAGTTTAGAGAGTGTGAGAAGCACCTGCAGTGGGGCAAAAGTCAAAAGAGGCAAATAATAAGGGAGATAAAAAAAAAGTTTCAAACTCTAGTGAGTTTTAAACTCTTGGCTTTTGTTAAGAGAAAGGGAAGGGTATGTGGAGATAAGAGGGGTAGAGGGGATGAGCTGAGAGAGACAGTATCCTGACTGTGCATCTTACTCAGTTCGTCCTGCAACCTTAGTGCAGGGTGCCATTAAAGGAGAAGTTCCATTTTTTGCAACCTGGACCTTATTTCTAGCATAAAATACGCCCATTTACTCACAAATATTTTGTTATGAATCTCCAGTACTATTCCCCTGTGAGTTTGGAGCTGGAAAATGAACCAGTTTCGCAGCAGATAACGTCTTATTTAGAGGCTGCATTGATGATGCCCCATCACTCCCATTATATGGATATAAACAGATCGCGAATGGATCTAAAAAGCATCTGAAGGACTCCATGTTACACCAAAATTGTATGGGTGAGTAAATAAATGTATTTTATGCTAGAAATAAGGTCCAGGTTGCAAAAAATTGAACTTCTCCTTTAAAGCCATTACACAATTAATTTAAACACATTTCATCCAGTACCAGTTTTTGTTGCTTATAAACGTACTTTGAGCAGCTTATTGACCAGTTACTTGTGACACCTTTATCTGATTAATTTTCAAATGTAAAGGTTTCCACTTTTGACGTTTCCACCTACCACCACTGCAGCTCATGGTTTCTCACACAGTGTGTTGAAGTCATTGTTTAATTTACATATGACAATGTCACCATCACTTAAATGAAATAATACATAATTTAAATGACCTCTTTCTACCTGAAAGACCATATGTTAAAGAGGAGCTATGCAGGATTTTAAGCTTAACTAAATAACTATAAATGACTTGTAACTTGTTACAATGAAGAATGGAGCTCTCTGCCTTCCAGGTAGCATCACATGGCTTGAAAATCAACCCTTCAAGATCAGTGCCTTTGCACCGGTGTCCCAGCTCTTGTCACCATGGCACTGACTCACCCCGTAACCCATAACCTCTTGTTTATGACAGATAAGACTACACAAACATACACATTCTTGCTGGTTTCATTGAGAGCAAATGCACATGGCCAAAATGAGGGTTAGCAAAACAGCAGAAAAGCCAGTGGATTTGCATAGCTCCCTTTTAATGTGTCAGTTTGCTATGTTATGAATGTAGTGTAGCATGCCAAACTAGATCTACATTACACTGAAGAATTTTATCATTCCTGTCACAGACAAGCTGTTGTGCAAGTGTGGCACTTCTCATCTTATATTTCCGTCTGAATAGTGGAGTACCAGACACAGAACACCTACCGGCAATGAAGCATGGATGTGTAACCCAATATGCAGGGTACTCAGCATAATGGCTCAAGTACCTGATCTGCATGTAGCCATTATACAGGCAGAAAACAAAGGCCAGGATGAACGAGGCAAATGGTGTTGATTTACCCCCGCGGATTAAAAATGGATAAATAAGGGATCTGCAGCAGAATAAAACAAAAGAAAAAGAAAAAGAAAAGTCATTTGCATAACCTATAACTTCAAACACATGCTGTGACATACTGATATGTTTTAGATAACTAACATGGGTTATATGGTATAACATGCAATGCACCTAAATGACACATTCAAATGTTCATCATCTTATTGGATGGGAGGTGCTGAAGATCTTCACTGCATCCAGGAAACAGCAGCTGCATATAGTGTCACCAACAGCATGTTAAACATTAACTGAACTGATCTACACATAAGTGTATGAAGTTGTAAAGTTGGGTCTGACTGATGGTGATCACTTACCTCTGGACATAGTGGCAGAAATACATGGCAATGAGCAGCTGGTTGGGCAGCAGTGATGTTTTTGCACAGGAGGTCCAAAATACCAGACACACAGGCACGAAGAAGGCGGGCATCTCCTGAACGAACCAGGCGAACTTGACATTAACTGGAAATCCATATTTGCTGCTAGCATATCGTCCATAGGGGACGTTTTCAAAGAGCAGTGTAACCAAAGTGCAGGCTGCCATGAGAACCATAAAATAAGCCATACAGTCCAACACGTACAGCTCCTCCTCCTCCGAGGAGAAGCTCGTGGAAAGCAGAGCGTCCATCCCGCTGAAGAATGGAAACAACAGTGTGAATGTAGCTAATGAAACAGCAACATAAAGACATGTGTTACATCACTGGTTGGTTATCAAGGCAACGGGCGGTGTCCAGCACGTCCATGCGACAGACCTTTACCATCGTGATTGGTCGGACCAATCAGCGGCCCTGAGCACATATGGCATCGGATCTTATGAACCAATCAAAATGCTCCTCTTTAAATAGGACGCAGAACGTGGTGTGGTTTCTGATCTCATCGATACATATTCAGATGTTAATTTGCATAGAATTCATTTTGTGAATGTTGTCCCGACTTTTTTGTGAGACGTGACATTTTTGAGTAAAGTGTACCTCCTGTTTTAGGTACATAATATCCAACATAGTTCGAATAGAGTTAAAAATGATTTAAGGAAATTAAATATTCTGATTTTTGTTTAGTTCAATCATTATATTGCACAAAGGATGTTAAATTCAAAAACATATTTTGAGACGATAATGTTTCAGAAATACAGCTAAGTGCCCGAACTGCCTCGAACATTTTTCTTCAGGCACTTTTCGTGGCCACCTCAATTCCGGTCCTGATTCACGTGCGTCACAGGCAACACGTTTCGAGGATACACAGCCCAATGCTACACTCCATCCTCTAACGCTGAGCAGATTTACACTTTATTTTAGCTGCAGGACACGTTTCCCTGCGTCCAACCATCACGTCTTTCCGTAGATTTTTCTCCAGAGTTGTGTGCTTTTCCAAGATGGGGAAAAGAAGCAGGCAGCGGCAGAAAAACCAGTCTGCCGGCAGGGACGACAGAGACAACGCTGTAAGCTTCACTCCTCTGCTGCTGCTACTGCAACTCTTGTTAATATCACTTTGCTCAGCCAGGCCGCACATTAGTTACTATACTTAAATTTAATCAATGTGAAAGGAGCCGTGGAAATTTTCTGGGGTCTTGTCTTTACTAATCTTTCGCAGTCCCGTTGCCATGACAGTGTTTAACATCTGGAACACCACATAGCTTAAAGGGAAGCTAACGTCTTAGCAATATTGATGAGCATCATTTATAACTTTAATACCGTCTGTTCAAACACGTGTTTTGTTAATGTTGGTACAGATTATGAGTCGCTTTCCATACGTGTCGCAGAAACTGTATTGGTTTTTCTGTTTCCCTGTGTACAAGCATGGCAGGCTTTTCTCACAGAGTTGGACGTAAACTCCAAAAAGTGAAACGTAGTAGTGTTTGTGGATTACTACAAGCTGAACTGATCATTGCTGAAATGTAACTGATTCTATTTCATAATCTACATGATATAGATCTGTTCTTGACCATATGTAAATAAATAAATAAAAGTTAAATTTACATTTATTTTCTAACATATATTAACATTAGTAACATATGTTAATTCATCTACGTTCATTTTCCTGGTTATTCTGCACAGCAGTTCAAGTAGCCATTCATTTAGTAATGATATTATATCATTGTATTATATATGCATTATTTTTGGCCAGGTTTGCCTAATGAATTGACCATTGAGTGTGTGTTGACCATACCAGTGACTGTGCGTCCTTGTTGTGTGTCAGGGCTGGGGAGCTGGCTATGCCGACATTGTCAAGGAGAATAAGCTTTTTGAGCACTACTATAAGGAGCAGGGCCTGGTGCCTGAGGGAGAGTTCGAGGAGTTTATGGATGCTCTGAGGGAACCGCTGCCAGCAACCATCCGCATCACTGGATACAAAAGGTCAGCTGGATATATAACCTGGATTTCTACTCTTTGTCTCACACATGCTGAACAACATGCAGAGAGGCTGATTTCACCCCAGCAAATTTGTACATCTGGTCACTTTTAAGGTGACACACTTCCAAGGTCATTATTCATAAAATCTTTTGTCACTTATTAAGATCACTTTGAGGGAGTCACATTATCGTAGTATCATAGTAATGTAGGTGCTTTACCATGTGAAATGGTTAGTCCTGCAACTGACAACAGAAAAGGCAAGTTATGGAAGTCGATGTTTTGGAACTGAATCTTAATTCATCTTTTTCATTATTGCCTGTAGTCTCTCGACCTAAGTTCTCCCACTGCCGCTTGACACAAATATTTGTAGATACTACAGCCACATACTACAGTCACCACATGGCGTCTGTCTGCTCCTCTGCTGTCTTGCAGTCATGCCAAGGAGATCCTCCACTGTTTGAAGGAAAAATACTTCAAGGACATTCAGGAGCTGGAGTTTGACGGCCAGAAGATCGAGGCTCCACAGCCACTGAGCTGGTAAGACCTGGTATGGTTTACCTCAGGTTACAAGGTAACGCACATTCAAACACAAATTCAGCATGGACTGTGTGTGTTCTACAGGTATCCTGATGATCAGGCCTGGCACACCAACATGAGCAGGAAAATCATCAGGAAGTCTCCCTTGCTAGAGAAGTTCCACCAGTTTCTGGTCAGCGAGACAGAGTCGGTGAGTGCAACACAGACCAAACACACAGTTTACCAGAAATACCGTGGCCCTATTAAAGGCTGGGGCACAAGATCTAAAGTAATAACAGCAGAATTTCAAGTTGGAATACTGGCTGTGTTCACCATGGGTAGAGAGTTGGAAAAAAAAAAACAAAGAAAACGAAATGTCAGAAATCATCTGTGAAATGAAGAGGCAGCCATCATTTTTATGTCTGTCCTTGCAGGGTAACATCAGTCGACAGGAGGCTGTCAGCATGATCCCCCCTCTGCTCCTGAAGATTGAACCCCACCACAAGGTAAAAAAGCACTGCCCTCTTTTGAAGGTTAGATCTGTCAGTAGTTAATGCGTTTTTATTTTTTTCTTCCTTTAGGCCCTGGGCAACAGCTGTGCTTAAAAAAAAAAACTTTGTTTGAAGTGGTAATGTGCATGTGTTTGTGTGTCCAGATCCTGGACATGTGTGCAGCACCAGGGTCAAAAACAGCCCAACTGATTGAGATGCTCCATGCTGACATGGATGTGCCATTTCCAGGTAAGAAACGCAGATTTAAGCCAGAAAATATATAACAATGTTTATATGTTTGTTTATGCCACTTTCACCATTTATTAACAATATGTTAATCTAATGATATCTACACCTCCGCCTTTCAGAGGGCTTTGTTATTGCCAACGATGTGGACAACAAGCGCTGCTACCTGCTGGTGCACCAGGCCAAGCGTCTGAACAGCCCCTGCATCATGGTGGTCAACCATGACGCCTCCTGCATCCCCACGCTGAAGATCGACTCTTCAGACGGCACAAAGGACATCCTCTTCTACGACCGCATCCTGTGCGACGTGCCCTGCAGGTCAGTAAACAGCCACGGGACCCGTCTGCTCCGACTGGGCCGCTACAGAGCCGCAGGAGAGCTGGGGTTGTGTGATCTGAGCAGGGAGTGGATAAAGACAGACATGTGGCTGAGCTCTCCTGTATGAGTGGGTGTCTGGCCGGGGATGAGATTCTGTGTGTGAGACAGATGGAGATGAGCCCTAACCCTGTCTGTCAAATTCAAGACATCTAAATATATCCTCAGAAACGGTTGTTATTAATGTTCTGCTTTTTATTTTCTCCATGTTTTGGTGCAAGGTAATTGGTCACACATGCATCCAAATCATACATGGTCGACTGATGGTGGATTTTCAAAAGCCAATACATGAAGCAGGAAAAAGCTGGTAGTCACTGAATTAGCTAAAAACCCACAATTAAGCACATTAAGACTCAACGGTCCAGACAGCTGAGCATTAGAGCAGTCAGTCAGCACGTGACTCAGTGACTACACTTTTTAATCACAATTGCCCTTTCTGTCCCTAGCTGCCTCCTGTAGAAAGACCATGACAATTCAAGCTCCACTCCTATATAGGAGGCAGTTTTATTATTTAGTTTAGCAGGCAAGTGTTAATATTGAGCCTTGTTTTAATATAAAGGATCTCAGGTACACAGTGGTGTTACTCTAACCACATGTGTGATGATCTGGTGCAAGACAGGGACGTATCCTGACTGCACAACCGGTGAACTGTTTGAAGCCAACACTTCCACCGATATCGATAGTTTATCAAACGTCCTATCAGCGCCGATCTACCAGTCTACCTCTACATGGAATTAGCTGATACTCTATGTCTGTTTTGCTTAAAGTCTAGTGTCGTTTTGTGGTCAGAGCAGAGCTGTGTTAGCAGCAGGATCTCCAGCCTGAGTTTGGCCAGCTGCAGCGCTGGAGCCAGGAGCCGCTGCCAAACACAACAGAGGGCGAGGAAGAAAAGCAGTAATGAAGACGCAGGCAGCAGTGATGTTAGTCAGCTGAAGCCTGGCATTTAGACAGTTTGTGCTTCTCAGACATTTTTTTTTTCTTTTGCCCTGTGAGACGTCTTGAGGATCATTGGTGGTTTTGGCACCTCGATCCAAACTGGGAATAAGTCCGAGTGCTGCTGTCTGTCTGCCCTGTGTTTCTGCAGCGGGGACGGCACCATGAGGAAGAACATAGACGTGTGGAAGAAATGGACGACCAGCAACAGCCTGCACCTCCACGGGTGAGTGGGAAAGGAGTGCGCTCCTATTTCTGTGACAACATAGGAATTCATGCACTTGTGTGGGGGGCTAAATTGACGAAACAAGAAGGGAACGGAGTGTGTTTCTTTGGGCACTAATTGGAAAACTTGGCTGAATTACAGTTTTTTTGTGTGTGTGTGTGTGTGTTCGCCAGGCTCCAGCTGCGGATCGCAGTGCGCGGGGTTGAACAGCTGGCTGTGGGAGGGAGGATGGTCTACTCCACCTGTTCACTCAACCCTATAGAGGACGAAGCTGTCATCGCAGCGCTGCTGGAGAAGAGCGAAGGTAACAAGCACACGAGCACTCCCAGGGAAAACAACTGAAGCCGCATGTGTTGAGCTTTTTCAAATCAAAGTTCAATTTTACTTAAGCTTCTCTTCTGTTACTGAAATGTTTCTTCATGAATATACTGACTGTTTTCAGTTGTTCATTTCTTCCTTTGTGTCTGAGCTTCAGCTTACCATCAAATATCTCAGGCCCTGGTCAGTTCAAATAGCTTAATACACACTTGAGAAGGTCACATGACTTGACAGCATCACATCCACTGCAGATACATCTTAAGAGTGCTTATGCTTTTCATATGAGGACACTGAAAGCTGCAGCTAATTATTTTCATGATCCTTTGATCTGTCAGTTACATTTTTCAGTTAATCCTTCATAGTCAGTCAGTAAAATGTCAGGAAATGGTGATGAACCACGATGCCTCCTGCATCCTGCAGGGGGCAGGTTTCAGCCAGGCCACTGGTTCGTTCAGTCTAAGTTGACAACTCAGTGATCCATGTTAACATTTTTTTGCATTTGCCACATTTGCTGATTTGTTTGTTTGCTGGTTCGACCGCTGATTTCTAATTAAAACACACATTTTCACCCAGGTATTTAATGTGTAAAATTTTATACTTTATTATTAATAATAAGTCTGTGTCATGGAAAACTGAGCTGATAATGTTTATATCATATTTGCTGATCCATATCCAAATGCATTAGATAAGTATCAACAGAAAAGGTGCAGAGGATTGAAAAGGATCACGTAATTTCTCCATTTGCATCCAAATGAGATTTATTATCAATATTATATTTTTATATGAACATTCACTATAAAAAACATATAAACCAACAATTTATAGACATTGCGTATTTTCTGCTTTTGGGATTGAACAGATCACTCCAGAGTGATCCCATTTCCTTATTGAAGGCGAACCACTTCCTTATTGCTGAAACGTGTGAGCTCTGTAGCTGTTGACCCTGCACCACTATTTCCTTGACTTTTAAGAGGCTAAATAGGTCAAAACATATGATATAAAAACAATATCTAAATATAACCCTTCAGTCTTCTGCTGCCAAGTTGTAATGGCTCTTCCGTCCACATTTCCAGGAGCACTGGAGCTGGCCGACTGCTCCACTGACCTGCCAGGGCTCAAGTGGATGCCTGGGGTCACTTCCTGGAAGGTACTGGAATGTTTAGTCTTTGGCAGTCGTTACTACAGGCCCACCGCAGGCCATGAAGGAAGGCAGTGTTTAGGTCATGGAAGCGTTTCGGCTTCAAAGTCAGACTGAATGTTTTTTTTTTTTTGTTGAGCTCAGTGTTGTGACTGTGGACTGTGCTCTCTGCCCTGCAGCTGATGACCAAAGACGGCCAGTGGTTCTCAGACTGGTCCGAGGTTCCAGGCAGTCGGCACACGCAGATCCGTCCCACCATGTTCCCACCCAAAGAGCAGGAGAAACTGGCCAGCATGCACCTGGAGAGATGGTATGTACAC
>OMNW01020156.1:49699-61062 GCA_900303245.1 Selene dorsalis | reverse complement strand
CTTCTCAATTATACATATCTTCATTATAACACACTGATAGATGCTTTTCTCTGCAAACGAGGAGCAGCAATTACATTAAATTTGTCACAGCTCCTCTCAGTTATTGTATTAACATCGATGCTCGGCTGAAATCTGCCAATGCATTTACTTACTAACTACTTCTGACTGCTTGGTGGACTGAAACATGGAAGCTGGCTTGTTTTAATGGGCAGATGAAGTTGCACTAAGCAGAGAGAGGAAGGGAACATAATAACTGGCTGCTGGGGAAAAGTGGAGGAGTTTGTTTTGTTATTTTTTATTTTATTGCTTGTTGGATGTCAGAGGAGTTTGGAGCTGGAGATGATGAGGCCGTGGCTTCATTGTCATTGTGCAAATTGTTCTGTTCAGTATCAAAAGCTCCAGTTCTGTAGCTCAACAAGGCTCTGTCCCTGTTATGAGCTGCATGATTTGCCGTTCATTGATATCTTCTTTGTCTCTTTCTCACTCTCTCTCTCTCTTCTATATACACACACAAAATCAACTCCAGGCTTACCCAGGAAAGGTTAAACAGTGAAAACGAATCACATCAAACACACACGCAGTGGCAGGCCACACTATGGTCTGATGGGATCTCCGGTCTAAGGCTGACCTAACAGTATATAAGCTGTGCTGTACGTACACCGAGCTGAATGTATGTCACAGCCCCGAGGAGTTCACACAGAACAAAAGCTCTGGAGGATAGACAGGCGGCGAGAGAGAGAGGCGAAGGAGGCGGAGTGTTTTAACAACAGGAGACAATGCATGTGAGAGTGACACAAACACACTGTTAAAATATTCATTAAAATGAGTATGAATGATGAAACCAACTGGAAGCCAAAGAAAACTCCTGTTGATTTAGATAAACACAAAAGGGCCATCTGTGAGTTGTGGCACGTGTGAGCTGTTATGTGTGTGTGTGTGTGTGTCGGTCATGTTCAGCGAGAGAATATTTGAGGTGCCTGAGGGGTCACACTTTTCAAAGAATTTGCAAGGCACTATGTGTGTGTGTGTGTGTGTGTGTGTGTGTGTGTGTGACTCGGTTAGTGCTTTATCCTCTGGTCATTTCTCTGTCCTGCTGTTTCTGACTATTGGTCTAATTGGCACCTTTTAAACTCGGCGCACGACTACTGTATGTGTGTGTAAGTGTGTGTGTGTGTGTGTGTGTGTTTGTAGAGGGTGTGTGCATGTGCCCCATTGGGACAGTAATCCAATGAAGCCATTTTTGCCCGCCGCTCTACGCTCTGCTTTTACCTTTCGCCCTGCCAGTTTTCCTGCTGTGACTGCAAGCTTTGTTGAGGGATTGCTCTTCTTTGTGCCAGTGTGTGTGTGTGTGTGTGTGTGTGTGTGCGTGTGTGTGTGTGCGTATGTACCTTGTGTTTGTCTATGAGTGTGCATATTCTCCACCCACGCATCTCGGCAGTCATGTTATTCCAGGAAATCCTCCCTCTGAGTCTGTCTAGTAGCAGAAGAGAGGCTGTCATAAAAGGAGAGATGCAGCTCTCAAGGCTCAATTAAGAACACAGTCCCTTTGATAGAGCTGATAGTGTTAGTGGGAAAATAGTGTTAAGCTGTCAACAAGCTTAGTTTACAACCGGTGCTATTGATCTCCTCCAAAATTGTTGGCATTTATACGAAACACAATTATGAGGCTGGACTGGGGGAACATGGCGCTTTGAGAGAAACGGCAGAATTGCTTGAAATTGCTGTGGAAAAAGTGTGGACGAGGGAAAGTGGAAATGGATTCATTCATAAGTTGTTGTGATGAAGAGCATCATCCGAAGGTCTTTGTCATCTACCAGTTGAAAGGAGTACGAGGAGTTGGATGAGTTTTTGGTGCGCCAGCAGAGGGAGCCCAACACACAATGAGTCTGAACCCTAAGGGCACACTGATGTAACAGCTCCCAGGTCTCCTGTTGTCCTATTGTCCTGCTGTCCTCGTCGCCCCTTCTCCACTCAACCTCTCTGTCGTCTCTGACAAGGTGCGACCACGCTGTAGTTGTGATTTCTTTGCACCTTCTCCTCCCTGTTACCTCTATACAACTCCTTTCTTGTGCAGAATCATCCCGGGGAGCGGAGCAGACTACCACTCCTTTCTATTTTTATGTCTTCCCCCCTCGTCTCTAAATATACCTCCTCAATGCTTGAAAAACGTAGGAGCGTCATCAGAGCTTCGTGCCTCCTTCCACTGCAGCTGGATGTTGATTAGAGTGTATTAATGGAGGCAAATGAATGATTTAATTCCAAATTCTGCCTGAAATCACTGCGCACATGATATGCTGTTGAGCTAATACGGCCGAGAGAGGGAAAACAACAGAAACATGGAAACTCATGGTGACTCAGCCATGGGTTTACACTATAGTCTTGTGGTTAACTGTAATCTGTAATTGGTCTTGAAACTACACATGAAGTTTTTTATTGGATTGGCCTGAGGGCACTGGGGGGGAAGTGCTGCATTGCTTCGTAAGGCGAACATCAAGGATGTGCAGTGAGGCAAGCATATGTAAAGCATGCCCTCTACTTATGCGCACACACACACACATACACACACGTCTTATGATTCGCACGAGATCCTGACTGTGGTAAAATGTTGGGTTAAAGGTCGCCTCTGGTTTAATTGCTTTAATCTATAACGGTTACTTGTAGTTATCGGCAGAGCCATACCTCACAAAGTCTGTGTATGTGTGTGTGTGTGGGAGAGGAGAGAGAGAGAGAGAGAAAGAGAGGGAGGGAGAGAGAGTCTGAGATATTGCTCTGCTCCCATGTAACAACCATGACCTTGGACAGAAGAGGATATAGATCTCCGCTCTCATCAGAGAGCAGCACAGAGACAGCAGGTGGAAGCACCCTCCTGTTTTTCTTTGCTACTTCCTCTACTCCATTTTTAATCCTCCTCTCTCATATCTGCCCTCCTCTATTTTCTATCAGCCTCCCTCCCGGCGTTCATCGCTCTCCTCTTAGTTGTTTCCCCTCTTGTCCCCCCCCCCTCTCTGACTCTTCCTCTGACCTCCAACAGTTGGACAGGAGCCGTGAGCCACTGTAT
Organism: Selene dorsalis; assembly: GCA_900303245.1. NCBI lineage: Eukaryota > Metazoa > Chordata > Actinopteri > Carangiformes > Carangidae > Selene > Selene dorsalis. Next base: position 58,004 of record OMNW01020156.1, on the reverse strand, counting down.
GATTTCTGTAATGAGGTTGAGCCCCTATATCTGCTTAACACATGCCCCTACGCACGCATGCACATATGTGTGTACGTGCACATGCATGAACACACACATGCCCACACACACGCTCGTGCTCAAGTAATGTATGGCTGGGGGGCAGTTTTGGTGGTCTTGGTCCAGAGAATAGTGTCACGTATTCCCGGGTCTGGCTGATAGATGGGGTTATAAATACAGCTCAGTGACAGAGAATGATTCTGCTGTGAGGGCTTCACCTCATAGATTCATTGTGTGCGCATGTGTGTGTGTGTGACAGAGAGAGAGAGAGAGAGAGAGAGAGAGAGAGAAGAGAGAGAACACGAGAGAGGCAGAGCGACTGAAATTTTAAAATAAAAGGCGGATTCACAAGAGAGAATCTGAGACAAAACAGAAGTGCTGATGAAAAACGGAACAAAGAAAGAGACGTAGTTGTAGACAAACTGAATAACTCAAGCTTTTCTCTGTGCTCCGGTGAGCAGAAAACCCATAACAGCACCCACAGAGCCATTGTGCCATAGTCAGTGGCTGCTAAATATGGTTTTTGTATTCAGCACCGCCTATTCAAATTCATTTCATTTACTTTTCTGTCTTTCTCTTGTTGTGTTGTTAAGAGAGCTCGAATACGGTGTGACGTATATTCATTTTCTTTCATTCCCGTCAAGAGTTAGATGAGAAATTTGATACCACTCTCACGTTTGTCTGACAAATATGAAGCCACAGCCTGAAAGCAAAGACTGGAAATGGGGAAACAGCCTGGTTCGGATCAAAGGTAGAAATCCACCTACCAGTACCTTTAAAGCTCAATAAATTAACACATCATTGTTTTGTTTTGTAACAGCTATTTAGGCTTTAACAGGAAGTTGCTGGTGGTGTCATCATCATTGTGAAGGTTTTCAGGTCAGGGAAATAATTCAGCACACATCCATTATAAAACCACAAATAGTTGTGTGTTGACAATGTTATTTTAAACACATTTAACAAACAAGATAAAATGTATTAATTATTGAGATTTAGAGATGAATTGACGAGACAAGGTTTTATGCTGAGATAAGATAACTGTCTCCTTGTTTAGGCTTAATTCACCATGCATGACAGCGGTGTTGACATCCTTATCCAACCCTCTTTATTTTCTCTTGTTGAACTGTTCATAAAAAGTCTGAAAAAAATAACAATTGTGAAAACAACAAATAAAAGCAAGTGGAATATATCCATACATATATGTAAATGTATGTATTATTACTTATTCAGTGTCCTATTGAATTTTTGGAGTGTACTTAGGAAAATGTAATATTGTGGACCGTGTGTATTCATTTATTTTAGATCTCTCAACAAGGAAACAGCAGATTTTTAGCTTCATACATTATTTTGGCTTCCTTCGTGAGGGCGAACATGTGTGTGTCTTAACCAGCCAGAACTTGAACAGTTTTTAGGGTTGGACGACTCCCGTCAGATGCAGAGTTCATTAATGTCAAAGGCAGTCTTCCTTCAGTGTGTGATGTATGATGGCTGGAGTGAAGTTTGGATGTAAGTGCTCAATCCCCCTCCAGCCCCCTTCCTCCACCACAGTGTCTGCCGAACAAGCCCTTAACTGCTGCTGCTGAAATCACTGATCACTGGGCCTTGACCACTGTCTATATGCCACCCCCAAAACACACCCAGGAGCACAGACACAAATACACACACACACACACACAAACCAGTACTCCCTCTTCCTCTCTCACTGCCCCTCCTCACTCACACGCACCACCCACCCCTGCACCCCTTGTCCTGACCTTTAATTTGGCTAAATTGAATTACGTTGTTTTCTTACCTCCACCCCTCTGTCTTTCCGTCTTTCACTCGGTTTTCATCGGCCACTCTTTCTCCAGCGCTCCCTCTCTTTCACTTTCTGTTTTCCTTTTGTTGTCTGCTCTGTGGGCTTGGCTCGTGCCATGACTGTGAAAGACTGCATTAGGCAGCCTTATAAACAACCAGCAGAGGGATTAGGGTCAGCTGTAGATATAGTATGTTTGCTGGCCAGTGCTCCAATCCTTTCTCTGCTGATGAGCGTTTGTTTAATATGAGCACAAAACACCTGAGAAGTTTCTAGAGCTTGAATTAAAGTGTCAGTATTCATACAGGTAGCCACTTGACTTTTATTTTTCTGAAAGGTGTACAAGTTGTTGAAGTTTTTCGGACAAAATTATGATGAAAATGACGTCAAGCAGAAGTAGCCTAATGTTTCATCACTGTGGCTGGTTCAAAGTATTTAAACCGAGTATCAGATCAGAAAACGCTCATATTAACTTTCTAACTGCCATTTTTAGCAGTTATAAGTACTTAGTCTTCTCAATATTTCTCTTTAAATACAAAGAGAGTGTACGTTGTCAGTGCATGGATATTAGCTGAATCCTGTGAGATTTTGCCAGACAAAATGGAGCAGCAGCAAACTGGGCCTGTTGTTTCGGGGTTGTTTTGTTTAGGCGTAATTCCCCCATGAGTTTTCCGGCATACCATCCTCTCTGCTCTAGCATTTTGCAAGTTAAGCTTGTTACGTCTCTCTGCTTACTACTTGATGGTGTCCACATCAGTGCAAATTGGTTTAAGTTTGATTCAAAGGCGGCAGGAGGGCGGACAGACAAGCTGCTAGACAGACAATTACTGCAGGTGTGTGGCACTGACAGGTACTGGGGTCTTTGTGTGTGTGTGTGTGTGTGTGTGTTATATGTGTGTGTATCAACAGTAGCAGCCTGTCTAAGCACACTTTTATCTGACATGTGATTTCCTATCCGTCTCCACTGCCGAGGCTCGCTCCTGAGATTCCAGGCCAATTTACCCTCCTGTGACCAACCACTGTGTGACAGCCGTGTGTGTGTTTGCGCGCGTGTGTGTCTATGTGTATGTGTGTGTGCTCTTGTCCCATCAGGAGGAACGTCTTAAGAACCAGCAGAGCACAAAAAAGGTTGAGGAAAAGCCAAAAGGGAGAGACACACACCACTTGAGGGGGAATTTAGAGGAAGACACTCCCTCCTCTGTCACTGCTCATTCATTCTATTCAATTCTCACTGGCTATTTTAATTCAGCTCATTAAATGAACTGTGTGGTGCATCGCAGTTTGCGTGTATGTAGAGGCACACGTGCATGTTTCTGATCTCTCAAGGTCTCTGGTTTGTGTGTGTTGCTCTTTTGCTCTTTGCCCTTGATGAGCAGTTGGCATACAAGTGGAAGGGGCTTATTAAAAAGAAAAAAAAAGAAACAAGTGTCCGGATCTGACTGCGTGTCACAGTTCAACACTGTAAGCATTCAACCAGCATGTGCATGCAAACCCACACACACACACACACACACACTCCAGAGCCTCTTCAAGTGACAAACTAGGGCAGCGCTCCTGTCAGAGTAGCATCTTTTCTGTTCTGCTAGTGTTGCCAGTGTATATGAAATAGCAGAGTAGGCTAATGTACCTCAAAGTGGAAGGTGGGCTGGTGAGGTGGGGTGGGGGGGGTGTACCAAAAAAAAAGAAAAGAAAAAGCAAGCTCATCGAGGTACAGTTCATCAGCACACAGCACATGGATATTTTCATTAATATTTTTGGTTTGGTTTTGTGCACCATCTGCCTTTTGGGCTGCTGGAGCATTTTTCAAGGCTTTAGAGAATAAGGTTTTCAATAAACCATGCACATTCCTTTTTAAAATCACTTCACCAAAGCAGCTGAATTCAAAAAGAGCTTTGCAGCAGTCGTCACATTTTCTCCTACTTGGGACTGCAGCGTAGAAGAAGACAACTCATCTGTTATCTCAAACTTATCTGTACCTGAAATTGGGTTAGGTTTATCTCACACTGGGTCTGGTTTATTCATGAAAGTTCACAGACATGTCATGAAAACCTTTGATAAGTGAGGCAGATGCATTTTCTTGTTAATCAGAGTTGTCTCCCTCTTTGTATCGGTCGTGTGAGAGAATATTACACAGAAACGATGATTAAGAATATTGATGACAGCTGCTTTGTAAGTTTCCTCTTGTCTGCATCATTCATCACAATATTCTTACCACACGTGTCACACACATTTGCGGTAGTGTAAGTATTTATCATTCAACATATGCTCTGCACGGGAAAACGTGCCAATCAAGCAAATGCAAGTAGCACACATCACAGTTTATTTGTATATCGCTTAACACATTTGTTGTCGAGTAGCTAATGTTGCAAGTCTCCCCAGATAACTGATTAAACAGATTCGGTAGAATATATAATATCCCAGTGATAATTATATGGAACATAGTGTAATTTTATATCTCCGCATATGATTGATGATTTGACTCCCCGCTACTCTCTGTTATTTATGTCCCAGTTATGGGTTTACCCACTTTGGTTTCTGCTGAAATAAACGCTGCGGCATTTATTTCTCTTGTGTACTTTGTTTCTCCATTGTTATCATAAATAATGGAAGAAGGAAGCAACAAACAATAGACAATTAATCAGTGTCATGCGTGCACATCAGTGTGCATATCACCATTTTTATGTTAATAACTACTGTTAAAGACACACCTGCACACACAGATGTGGATCAGTGGCCTCAATGTTGTGTTTGTATGCCAAATTTTTCCATTTATTTCTCTATGTGCCCCATTAGTGTATTTGAGTTTCTCAGCAGAGATGAGTGCTGCTGTGTTGCACAAACACATTCAAGTGATATTTCAAAGATCTGATAGCCAGCACCTTAGTGCCTATAAAATATACCCACAGTGTTGTAAGAGCTGTTCAGTTATTATATTTGGTGGAGTCATCAGTTTAATTATGCATTTAGTAACTTTGTTTTTAAGTTTAAGGGCAAATGATAAAACTGTTATTTTATTATAATTCCATTCACAGGTTTTATAATTTAACTTGTGTAAGTCCGATGACTGACGATCCTGACACCTAACTACCACTTAGCCATGCATGTCAATACCTAATTGATTTTTTTTTCATGTGTTTCGCAGCATCAGCTTTTTAGCTTCAGTGGTCTGCTCCCGTCTATCACTCATTTGTACAGCTATAGGCTACTGTGTAATTATGCGGATCGAGGCTACTTAATATAGCTGATTTTAATCTGTGTAATTAAGTCCAGCCCAAAGTGGAATTTAATTTTGTGTGTGTTGAAGTGTAGAGGATCAACATAACATTTCACCGATCAGAATGGAAAGCAGGAGCAAAGGCAATGGAAGGGAATCACATAAGAATTAGGATTAGAGTTTAATTTAACTCCATTGAATTATTCATTGACACATTTTGCAGCCAGCTATCACACTCGAAGAAAAATAATATTTTTACTCTGAAATCATGCCAGGCACCTCATCTAACGTCTCACCAAAAATTGCACTGAAAAGTGAAATTGAAACATTGCAGCCTGGGATATGACTGCTTCAGGGAAAACACACCGTTCACACACAAACAGAGAAAATCTGGAGTATGAATACAAACATGCAGAATTGTTGCAAAAATCCTAAAATGCAGAGACATCAGATCAAGAAAAAAAAATTCCACAACATATGTCAACTACTTCAATTATCTCCCATTTCTATGGTAAAACTAACCAGAGGACATACAGTATCAGAGAACTTCAATAAAATGAGCAGAGAATGAGGGTGCAGATGGAGAGAGAAAAACTAGAGGAAAAAAGACGGATGGAGAGCCTCTGGTGGTTTGTGGATGAGTGGAGAGAGGACTGATGAAAAGACAGCGAGAGAGAAAGTGTAGCAGTCCTGGTACGACACCAGTTTCTTCCTGAAGTTCAGAGCTCAACTCTTCCCACTCCTTCATCCTGTTCTCCATCGGCCCGTTTGTTGCCCTGACAACACTCTTACTCGTTGAACTGCACTCTCAGTGGAGTGGAAGCGGTGGGAGCCCTGTGTGTGTGTGGTGCTACTAATACTGAGATATTGGGTGTGTGTGTGTGTGTGTGTGTGCCTACGTGTACTCGTGCACAGTTGTATATTGGAGCAGAGTAAGTTATCTGGAGGAAAGCTTTGCAAGCTGCAAGGCTTTGTTTTACGAAAGCAGGCTGTTAGCCTCTTTTGTTGTCTTAAAGAAGTGAGTTCAGTCTCAGTGGTAGCCTACTGTCTGTGATCAATATAAAGGGATAGTCGCATATTTTGGGAAATGCCTTTAGGATAAACCTTTCTTGTAGTAAATTATAAGATAAGATCAGCACAGCTTTCAAGGCTGTGTGCTACACATTTAGTATTACCAAGAGATGTTAAGTCTACCTTAGCATATAGAACAGGTACAAACAAATTGGCTGCCTCAGTCCAAAGGAAAAACATTTAAGCTTACAAACCACTGTAATTATTTGTATACTTTGTTTAAATCATACAAAACCTAACATAGCCAAAACCAATGTAACATCACATTTAGCGCGCAGTTAGTTAGCGCTAATTTTAACAGTTTCTTTCACATACATGTTGGAAGGTCTCTTAATTGATGAAGAAATATTGAAAAATGTCTTTTAAATATAGGCATCTTAAATATCTTTGTATTTGATAATGTATTTACATGCAAATATGTTGTTTTCTTCTTGTTTTGCCAATTTTAAAGTAATTTGAATTTGAATGTAACAGTCCACTTTGTATTCACAAAGAACATAAAAAGTTAGAGTAATGCTATCTGTTATTACCTACTTACTTATTCATTTATTTGAATGGGACTGTGCATATTAATGAACCTACAATAAAATAAAACTGTACATTAAAACATACAAATATGACACAAAAACAATTGCAATACAAGGTTACAAGGCGGTGTCTAAAGTGCTTGTTGTTAAAGTGCCTGATGTAAGAGTGCTTATATTTTGTGAAAAAAACTTCCCTTAGTTAACACAGTTCTGATTCTTTTTCAAACATGTTTTGGTTTTGATTGTTTTTACTTACTGTGTCCCGCTCTCAGTGATTCACTGCTGGAGTCAATTTCAAATACAATTTTTGACAAATCGGATCCAAAACGAACACAACTCTAATCATTTGTTTATTGTATACTGAAAAAGAAAGTTCAGCATCTCATTTTTCTTCTCACGATTACTGAAAGATGTTCTTTTACTCTGTAAATTGAATTACTGTCAAGTGTCTCCGTCAGTGTTTTTAATGTGTTTTGGGCTTGAGGGACAGTGAAACCTCAGTGAAAAGTGGTTTGAACTCATCAGAACCTTTTTAATTTAAGATCTTATCAGTAAGAAATAACAACAATTTGGCTTATACGTGGAAGATAACATGTTGATTGTGGTGTCAGTGAGCCCGTCATTATCTATTGAGTCCACTTATTCATTTAATATTTTCTATTCTGAGTAGAAGAGATCTTAAGAGCTTATTATGTAGTCACATATTGTACTCTATATTGAGCCTGTGTGGTGGTCTCATTGTGCAGTCTTTTTGTGGCACTGGCACCATCTTAAAGTGTGTGTCTGTCAGTCTTGTGTGTGAGTGTGTATGTGTGTAAGCATCTCGGGCTCTTTGTGTGCCAATCTGGCTGTTGGCAGTGCCGTTTGATTCTTGGCAGGTGGATCACAGCTTCTTGCAGCCCAGCTGAAGCAGTGTGTGCCGACCAGAGAGACAGACACAGGGAGAGAGAGAGAAAGAGGGGGAGAGGGAAGGAGAGAGAAATAGAGAGGAAGACAGAGAGAGACAGACACCCCAGAGGGAGGAAACAGGAGTGAGAAGAAAAATAGACACAGAAGGAGATGGAGAGACAAAGAGATTGAAAAATGTTTTGTTGTTCATGTGCACAGTTGTGTAAGTGGGTGCAGCTTCAGCATTTTCCTGTATTTGTACAAGAATTTCTGATGTACTATTTCACACCCCCAACCCAGCTCCTCCTCATCTTTCATTCTCAAAATGTAAACCTCACAGTTTGGTGCTGAAAATCAATAAGACAGCGTGTCTCTGTGTAACTGAACAACTCTCACAGTAATCAGGTCACATGTGTCTCAGTATAGATCTGTGCATTTATGTCCTGTGATGAAGCCATGAGAAATATCAGAGAGTATGAGTGTCCTTGAGTGACTTTGTTTATGTTGTATTTTTAAATAGAAATACAGGGAAAGCCATTGTCTTGTTTCCATTGTTATCACAGAGTGCTCAAATTTGTAAGAAGCTCTGCTGTGAGTATGAGATGTTTAGCTGCTAATCAACCTGGAAATTGTGTGTGTGTGTGTGTGTGTGTGTGTGTGTGTGTGTGTGTGTGTGTGTGTGTGTGTGTGTGTCTCACCTGGTACAGTTTGGTCAGGTATCGAGTCATCACAGTGAGGTAGGCGGCCGACTCTCTGACGTCCTGAACTCTC
>OMNW01020156.1:24403-37437 GCA_900303245.1 Selene dorsalis | reverse complement strand
CTCAGTGTACGCATTGCTGAACTTGTCAGCCTTTATGATCAACTAATCAGCTCTGACAGCCTTCCCCACTGTGGAGGCCCCAATGAGTCCAAACCAAGCAAACAAACACGCACACACACACACACACACACACACACACACACACACACACACACACACACACACACACACACACACACACACATATAATATGCAATAATGTGAGAAATTTTCAAATTACAGTATATTGGCCAATTTCTTTTTTATTTTCAATGAGGATATTCACGCTCCAAATTATTCTCGTTGCAGCTGTGTGCTGGCTGTCTTTCGGACTGTGTTTTCTACACTGATTGTTGTTACACTGATATTAGTGTGAAGCTCCATCTGTGTGTATGTGGTCATGATCCTCATCCTCATATGAAAGAGCTGCAGTCCAAATTTATGTATTAAATATTGCCCATTTGCCACAGACAGTATGCTTTAAAACAGGGCTTGAATGAAGGTTGTATTAAAACTAAATCATCTTTTTCCAATTTGCTTGCAAAACTGTTAGGATGTGGAGGACGTAATTGTGTCTGTCTTGGAAATGCAGTTTCTCAATTCCAGTTTTAACATTTGAGCTAAATAGAATACCAACTTTTTGTACTGGAAAGAAAAGCTCTAACTGAATGCTCACATTTAAAAGAACTAAGACATGAAAAATGCGTTTTGTCCACAGGTGGACGTTGGTGACCGAGTCATGAAGTTAAACACGGAGGTGCGCGACATCAGCAACCTGAGTAAAAAGGGTTTCTACCTGGCCTTCCAGGACCTGGGCGCCTGTATCGCCCTGGTCTCTGTCAGGGTCTTCTACAAGAAGTGCCCTCTCACTGTGCTCAACTTGGCCCAGTTCCCCGACACGATAACTGGGGGAGACACAGCGTTGGTGGAGGTCCACGGTGTGTGTGTGAATGCTTCCGAGGAGTTCGAGGCTCCCAAGATGTACTGCAGCGCGGATGGAGGCTGGCTCGTTCCCATCGGGAGATGTGTGTGCAAACCGGGCTTCGAGGAGAACAAGGACGTCTGCCAGCGTGAGTGGGGTGGGGCGTGGGTCCGAGGGGGCATGTGTGGGATGTATTTCTAAGTGTGGGAATGTGTGAGTGAATGATAAAGAGACAGAATAGGAAGAAGCAGTGTTGTCATGTATCTGGTTTAATGCCTCTGTCTATTCAAATCTAATTTATTCCTGCACAAAGAGTGAATGCTTTATAGTGAGTGTAGAGCATTATGCACAGCACAGGTCTCATCAAGGTTGGCCTCCTCATATAATATACGAGTGAGACTCCTCAACAGCTCACACGAGTGCTCTTACAAAACAAAACACAACAATCGCCTCCGTTCTGTGTGTGCACCTGTGCGTGCCTGTGTGTCTTTGTGGAAACGTTTCATCCCTCATACACGATTTTGGATGGAAAGTCAATGGCTGTGTATTTAGGTTCCTTTGTGTGACTGTGTGTGTAATAACTCAGAGTGACTTTTATACAGCTCCCAGCTCTGCGAGGACAGTTCTCACACAGGAAAGGGTAGGAGTTGCTTTGAGGCATATCATCTTTTTTTTCCAAGTGTGTGTGTGTGTGTGTGCGTGTGTGTGTGTTTGTCAGAGCTGAACATCTCATTTTCCCTGCTGAGTAGAGGAGAGCGGTAAGAGAGTGCATGTGTGTGTGTGTGTGTGTGTGTGAGAAAGCGCTTATTGATGTGTGTTTGCGTTGTAGGAGGAGAGGGAAAGGTATGCCTTAGGAAGCAGATTATTGAGTCGTAAAACTTCACAGATGGTGTGTGCAGTGTGTGTCTGTGTGTGTGTATATACCATTTGTGCATGCATTTGAGTGAGCAAGCTGTACTGTATGAGACTCACGCCGTCACCTGTCCCCACGGGCTCACTTCCTCCCCGAAAAAAGGAAAATGGAATCATAGATATTCATCGCTGCAAACTTGGAATCGGTGCACATAATGCATTTTCAGTTGTTTTGGAGAAGCAGCAGCCAAGACACCCAGAAAACTTGGCAGCTGGGCCTTAGAGACAAGTGAATAAGAACAAGCTGTACTGTGTAGTTTGCGGACTGGTAATGTGCACAGATTGTGGCAGAACTCTGGCTGCATCTCAATCATCAAACACCGACTGTTGAGCTACATGTCTGTCTGGTAAAAGTGACACGCCGCAGTTATTTGAGTGGTGAGCTCATTGACAGCTCTTCACATGATTTCACTACCTGCAGCGTTCAGGTGCTCCGTCACATTCCCTGTACGGAAGCTGCATTTCAAGTCGGTCTGACGCAGCAAAGCGTTTGACCTCGGTGATCTCCATGACCTCATCAGTCTCATCCCTCCGCAGAGAATAAATAAAGCAACGTAAGCGCATTTAACAAGCTGCCTTTAACTCAATAACACCATGCGTGCATGTATGTGCATGTGCACAGAAGTCATAATGAAGTCTTATTGGCAGTCGAAGGTCAGAGGTCAGGAAATATATGTGTCCCCGGACTGATAAGTTACGGTCCCTACAGATGAGGCGCGCGCGGAGAACGGCTATTGTTTTCCACGACAGGATTTCGGATTCAGTTCTTTTCAAAGGCAGATTTTCTGGTGTGGCAATTATTCTGGAAACAATCAAAAAGCATTTTTCAATAGATTTTAATTCCTTCGTGGTGAATTGAAGCTTCTCCGCCGCAGGGTTGTCTGCGCCACCTACTCAGTATTAGGAAAAACATTTTCGTGGGATCTCGGGGAGGATTTGCATAGCAATTAGCTGGAGAATTTGCTGTCCCACGTATGTCAGCCCAACACATCACACACTTGTTTGTTGCCTGTGAAATAATGCCAAATTGACACCCAGGAAACCAGCTTTCTTTTGTTAAAACTGCTTTGATGCCTGCACGTGCCTGTGCTCTGCTGCCGTTCCATTCCCTCGTCAAAATTTCACTTATGCCTACTAATGTAACTGCATCTGTAATCAGACTGTTCTTAACAGAGACATGAGAGGACACGGAGAGGTACAACAAGCCTGTGTGTTGCACTTTAATGTGTCCCAGAGAGAACGAGGGCCGGGCTTTTAAAGAGACCTCTCAGCACTCGGCATCAGCGCCAAACAAAAGGTTCCTGCCCTGACACAGCCTGAGGTTCTTCCATAGGGAAAACACACTCTGCTAATGCATTTAAATCACCCTCTCTCATTTGCTGTCACACAAAGAGATGAAGGGGGTGAGGTGGGGGAGAGAGCTGAGAGAGGGAGCAGGAGGGCATTTGTAATTAGAACCATGGTGCAGGTGAACGGCTCTTTCATTGAACAGGCACCTTGAATTCTCTTTCTCTTGCTCTTTTTGAGTGCATGTGTGTTTTGGTCTTCTCTACCATTTAGCTGCTCGGATGCTCATTGTTTTCCTGCTCTAATGTTCTGTGTGAATCTTCTCACAGTGTTTCGGCCTCTCCCACCTCCTCTTTTTGTCTCTGTGTCACTCTCCTCCTGACTCCCGTTCTCGTGCGCTCTCTCTCACTTTGTCCTCGTCTCTCTCTCTCTCTCGCTCGCTCTGTCCTCGTCTCTCTCTCTCTCTTGCTCTGTCCTCGTCTCTGTCTCTCTCTCTCTCGGTGTGAGGCGCTAATGGAATCATTACTAGCCTCTCTGTGTTAGACAAACACCAGACACCACCAATTACAGCCATTTTTTTCTCAATCTCTGGCTCCTTGCTGCTATTTTCTAACCTTGCTCTGCTGTTTGCTTCTATAATGGGACTGTTCTCTCACTCTCTCCCTCTACAAGCCCCCGATTTTGCTCCTCACCCATCTCTTCTGATACTGTCGTCCTTTTTCACCTCACCATTTTTCCTTCTCTCTCCTCCTCCACGCAGTGCCCATCTCCTCTGTCTGCTCTCGTTAAACATTTATAGATCACGGGTTCATCTTTCTCTTTTTCTATTTTCCCACCCCATGCTTGCTTCCTATTACCTCAAGTGAGGCGCGTTCAGTGTGTTTATACAGAACGCATGTATATGTTTTGATGGTGTTCATGTCACTGGATGAGATCCAATGTGCTGAATTGTTTTATGACAATCAGGGTTGTTGCTCACGCAGACAGAAGCACAAACAGAGCAAGTGGCGACAGACTATGGGACAAAGCGAGACTCATGGGAAATGCGGTCTTAATTTTGAGACAGACCAGCAGGTCGTGATGACGATTTCATGTAAAACCATTTGAATGTTAGTGGAGCTTTTACTCTCCAGACAGAACTGAATGTTTGCCTGTAATAACACAGCCACACAGAGAGAGATTTCACATGTTCAGCTTGGCCCGCTGTGCAGTGACTCACTCGCTCTTTAGGTTCCAGTGGCAAGTAATTGGAATGAAATGAATGTATACCAAATGAGCACTGTGACTGTCATAGTTTTACATAATAACTAAAATTGTACCTTTTTTTTTTCAACATTACCCTGACATATCATTTTGTATCAGTATGTTTATAGAAAATTACATTGTAATTTAAAGAACTAATTTAAAGAATTGTTTAAATAACATTACACAAACGGGAAGACACTTGGTGAGGACTTTTTTTTTTTTTCATCAGAATAATGCGCATTCATTTCACTAATTAGAGTTAACACAGTGCAATTATGTATGTGGGAGGAAGTTAAAATAAACTACAGTTCCCATGGTTATCATAACTGAGAAACATGGCTGTCAACAGTGCGGCTCCTTGACATGTTTTTAATCATTACTGGAGTCTGTGCTGGTTTGTTGGATCAACACATCACTGGTTTGGACGTTGTCATGGAGTTCATTCACACTGAGAAAAATTCAGCCGGCTTGTTCCTGTAATGTTACGTAACACTGTAACTTTAAAACACATATTTGTTGTGTTTCAGTTGTGTTGTTTAGTTCACCTTCGGGTTGGATGTGCACTGAGGCGTGTACTGAACACACTGCTGCGCTGATGGCTGTGGCCCTGCCGCTCAATCACATGAAATCATACTCATCTGCTTTGTCACCTCTGGGGTTGCATAATCTCTCTCTCTCCCTCTCTCACCCCTATTCACACATATACTCTCTTGCTCTCTATCTCTCTCTGTCACATACATTCGCAGACCCCTGTCACTTCTCCTCCATCTCTCTCTACCCCATGTGGGGGCCTCTGTCTGTAAAGCTGAAGCCCCCCCGCCTCGTTCTCTCTCCTCTCTGTGTCTTTGTCTCTTGTGCGTTCTGCCTCTGTTATCCCTCTCTGTTTTTGTCTGCCACTGTTTCCACCGCTCCCTCCATTTCCACCTCGCACTCCCTTGCCCTCTCCTGCTGTCTCTCTGTCTCACAGCTGGCAGAGGATGTAGTGAATATTCCTCTCAAACCTCTCCTGCTTTAAGCCCTAGGGGTACACACTGAAGGGCAGGAGTATGTGTGTATGTGTGTTGCTGTGACTAAGTATGTGTTTGTGTGTGTGTGCTGTCCTTCTCTGTGTGTCTGACAGCACCAACTACTGCCTCAGATGCCTGAGAGATGGAAGAGACGGAGTGGAGAAGGACAGACACCTGTCACCTCAACACAAGTTCTCTTGCTCTCATCTCTCTCTCTTACTCAGCGGGCAAAAGTAATGTAGGTCAGCATGACATGTCTGTCTGTCCGCCAGCTCCACCTGTCTAATGGTCTCCCTTCTTCCCTTTTTCTTCTACTTCATCTATCTGTTCGATGCGGCTAGTATGAAGTAAAAACCTGTTTTACAAGAGGAACTTTTCAAAGTCACACCACGCCGATTCCTTTTAGCTCTCCTGCTGTTCTTTTCACATCTCAGATTGGACCAAAACCAGAGTGTGAATCACTGAGGAGGAAAAAATCCAACGTGCATCCAATCCCGTGTAAATTGTCTCATCAATAATGTGTTCATTCTGTGGACGCAAAAAACGATTGTGATTTCTGGACTTCTATGTCCCTTGGAATAATATTTTACAGACATTCAGCTGCTCATCGTTTGATAAACACACATTTGGAGAGTTATTGCAACCATTTGCTCTTTGTGAGAGTGAGATAAGAAGAGTCATATCACTCTTGTGTCTGCGCGTGAATGGAACGCTTCAACATTTTAGGAAATATCCTCATCAGATGACAAGATTGATGCCGTTCTGTGTAATAAAAATGAAGATGAGCTTAGGCAAAAAAGAAAATCCACCCATCAGCACCTCTGAAGCTCAAATTACAAGATATACGGTATCTTGCAAATGTGCAAAAATGGAAGTGTAAAAACGACATGTTGCGTTGTCAGGGGGAGGGAGTGGGAGTTATGTGTCAGACTACTTCTTGGCTGGACACAATAAAGCTCTGAAGTGTTGTTGTCACACTGAGGTGGCCACTAGCCAGGATTGGTACCATTGTGTCTGTAAATCCAATCAAAATCTGTGCTCATACCTGGCAGCTCAAAGTAAGAGATGGTGCACAGCTGTTGTCTGCTGCAAAATAGCTCTCATGTTGAACTGTAGCTTTAAGGCCCAGCCATGTAACCTGTAAGCCAGGGAAATATCACTTCACATCCTCGTTATACTCCAAACCCCATTTGACCACAGCGATGAGATCATAACTTTTGGAGTGGATAACTAAAGCCTGCATAATGTCATTTTCACAGGAGGAGAAAAAAAACTGCAGGTTCATAATTTTTGGAAAACATTGCTAAACCTGTGAAGGGGAATTCAGCTTTCTGTCTGCCCAGCGACAAACAGCGATCAAAGGCCTCCCGCTCAGCCGCTCAGTCGATCAGACCTGGCTCTGACCACAGCACAGCAGGAAAGGCTTTACAGTAAAAGCCTTTGTTTGTTCTCCACAAGAAAACCTACATTCTGTGCGGGTAAGTGGAAGTTATATGATACACGCACTGTAAAAGCTCCATCAAGATATGCACTCAGATGAATATAATGAAAGAAAGACTGTGGCTATGCAAACGGCAGCTTGCACACACACAGCAGGAGACAATACATTTTTGAATTTTATATCTCATAAGAGGATTGCAGTCTGTGTTCATAATGAAAGGCTTGAGCAGGGAACAGATGTAGGAAAAGGCTAATCTTCGCACCTGTGAAAGAGGTTGAGCTCATTTGCAGAGCGTGAGTGTGTGTGTGTGTTGAAAGCCCAGTAGGGAACCTGCCTTTCTCTATTGCCTCTCCAACGCAGTACTTGATCTCTGCCTCTATAGCCTCATCCACCCTTACAGGGGAAGTGTGTGGACAGTGGAGGCAGTGTGGGTGAAGTGAGCATTTTTATGTTGATCACATACAGACTTTTGAAGGTCAAGGGCTCCCTCCTGCATGTAGTATGTTTTTGAACACACACACACACACACACACAGTTCTCTCATTTCTTCGGTCTTCTCTTGGTGGCAGCTCTGGGAGCTAGAGAGCACAAAGGTGTAGGTAGGAAGGGAGTGGGCGGCTAAAAGAAGGATTTAGACGGCAAGTAAAGAGATTTTTTGTGTGGAATCCATGCAATGTGTGTGTGTGTGTGTGTGTATACTGCTGCAGGCATTAGGGCATTAAGCTGTTGAAGTGTTAGGCAGCAGGGTTTTATTACTAGCCAGATGTTCTTAGAGGACAAATGGATACATGGGCCAAGTAAAGGCCAGTCATCTTTCCTTCTATCTAGCTGTGTATGTGTGTGTGTGTCTTTTGGCTGCTCCGCCTGCCTGACTCCACTTTTCATTTATTTGGATAATGACAGCCACCTTTGCCTTCATTTCTCCTTTATTCACCTTTATCTCCGCTCTCTCACATGTCCCTCCTAAACTCCATCCATTTTCCCTCTCCCTCCTTCTCATCTCCTCTCTTTTGTGTTTGAATAAATGACACACAAAATCACAAAGGGTTAGGCGCTCTCGCTATATCCTCTACACACCATAGTCCCCGTCTACATACCCACACAGCACTGACCCAGATAATGTCTATTCACACAGACCCTCCCAGCTCAGCTCCCCTGTCTCCGTGGCGGATCACTCACCAGACACAAGCTGAGATGCCAAAAGCCACCTTAGCACCAAGATGGCGTTTGCACCGCTGAGGTGTTAGCCACGATGAAACCTGTGGACATTGAGGCGGCTGTGGGAGCCAGGACCTCATGTAGCTGAGTGGAGCCTAGTGCAGCGGGTTGAGCTGTGTGAACAAAACCCGCAGAGAAAAAGAGGGAAAAGCAGGCCAAGGACTGAGAAACCGTTAACGCATGTTTCAACTCTTCACGTCCTTATATAGCACTATTCCCTACAGACACAGGCAGCGAGAGAGGAGAGAGGTGTAGAGGGCAGAGCGCGTCCCCTTCAGGCACAGTTGTCATTAATTGGCTGTGTTTCATATGCTGTTGAGTTCCAGTTAGGGATAAACATGTGTGCACTCATGGGAAAGGTCATAATTTTCACATTTCTCCCTCTCGTGTTGAATTTGTGTTGAGTTTGCTCCATTTAAGATCTAAAGGTTTCTGGAGAGCGGAGTGTGTGAGTGCAAAAGAGAGCAGAGCAGGCGTTCAGGCAGCCGGCGGGGGCTGCCGAACCGGGGGAACACAGGAACAGGAAAGCAGCCATTGACCCCTTCCCCTTATGCCCCTCCCTCGCTCTCTTTCTAGTTTATGGATGGCTTCCAGATGTACGATCAGCCTGTCAGACTGATTGGACCAGCGTTGCACAGTTATTGCGTTATTGCTCAGCTCCAAAACACGACATACAGATGTAGCCACAGTCAAAGTCCAATTTGTCGCTGCTTTCATATGCTGTACAGCTGCACTATTATTCCACACGCCAAGAGGAACCATTCAGAAAATTCAAATAGACTTTTCAGCTCCAGCGTTGGCCAGACCAAAGAATGGTTAGACAGAGTCTAATGAGAGATGCGACAGATTATGTCTCATTTTTTGAATATGGTTGTTTGGACCAGCTGCCGTATTATTACAGTATATGAATGGAAAATTTCTACAGTGGCTGCAGGGAATGTGAGGCAGAGATTCAGCATGAGATAAAAGGGACAGGTGCATGTCAGCGCTCGGAAAACAATGGGATTTTAGTTATTGTATTTTGGCCAGTTTATTTGAACAGTTTATCCACATGGTCAACAGTTGGAGGAGACAATCAGTAATTAATGTTTTGAGTTGTGTACTTTTAATTATTCCAACTGATTCCAGCAATTTTTAAACCTCAGTTTCAGTTGGTTGCTTTTATGTGGTTGTCTGCCAGAAGTGAAGGCATGAGGTGAAAACTGACTTCTTATCTGGTTTTAAAGTGAATTTTTTATGTTTAACTTTTTAGATCTTTGTCATTTTTTCACTATAAAACCTTAATCAGGTGAAAGATTTTAGTCACCGGATGTCTGCACGTTATCAGATGAAGTTATCAGAGAAAGGAGGCGTCTTGTGTCCACAGAAAAAGACGATTTCAAAGGTGAAACTGCTTCAGTGTTTTTGATTGGATTAATCACTGAGTGCTTTTGTTTTTGAGAGGAGACCCTCTGAAGATAATTCATCTCCTGAATGACCCTGAAGAAATCCTAACAGAGAACCAGTGGTGGTGAAAACGAGAACTCGCATTAGCCCACTGACTCATGGGAGTTGCTGGACAAAAGGCTGCTTGGTGCCAAAATGTAACACAGTTGTCTCAATTCTGTCAGAGAGGTGGTCCTGGGGGAAGACTTTGAAAACCCCTCATCCAAACCATAATGTTTCTGAAAATGACAAGTGAACTCTATATGTGGTAGGTTATACTGCATTATGAATATGCAGCATAAAAGAATAAAATCGTCGTGTTTAACTCTCTCTATGTAAACATACTGTATAATCTCAGTTTTTATCACTTTAAATAAAGCTGATAGTGAATGAGGCCAAAGAAAAGAGCATTAATCATGTTAATGTCAGATACCAAGCCTCCTCTCTTCTTGGATACTTGCTAACCAGCTGCTATTATAACAATAATCATTGATGTCTGTGAGTATCATTACATTTCAAAGCTCTTCATAAAGCGATCTGATTGTTTTTTGAGGACGTGACGTCTGTGGTTAGAGGGAAGTATTACATTTGTAACACTTTTTTCATTCATAACTAGGTAATGCTGTATCTGTTAGAGGGTCATCTGTCATTTCATAGGACCCTGAGCAGGGCAGCAAACTCAACCGTTCTCTTACTTAGCATCTCCTTTGTCTCATTGTTTGTTAGCTCTCTGTAGACCACTGACTGTTTTCCTGCCATCATCAATCTTCTGTGCTTTTTTTTTCATGATAAACCTAACCACTGCCCACCCACAGATTAAGGACCACGGGAATATAGCCTTGCACTTGACAGGCACATCTGTATGTGTGTATGAGGATCTGTATATGTGTGTGTGTGTAAGGGACAGTGAAAAAAGCACAGGGCTCTCCTTTCCAACTCCTCCGCCTGAGAGAATGAATTATTGAGAGTGATGAACTGAAAATAACGTGGGTGAGGAAAGGAGGTGCAGCGCTCCTCCTACACACACTCTGCCGGTCACGGGGCTGGCCGATGTGGGCACGTTTACTGGTGTGTGTATGTGTGTGTGTCTGTATCTGGGGAGACAGATACATAGACCTGGGGAGTGTGTGTTTATGGTGTGTTAAAGCTCTGTGGCTTGGGTTTTATGGAAGATGCTCAAGCTCTGTGTGTGAGTGTGAGTGTATACTGAAAGTTTGAATCTGTGTGTGTGTGTGTGTGTATACAGGTCTGTCTGGCAATGTTCAAAAGGAGGTTGTGCATCTTTGTGTTTTCTGGCCTTTTTTTTCTTGATGGCAAAACAGGCAAAAGAATAAGTTATTCAGACTGTGAGGCAAATTCCCAACAGACTCTTTCCATAGTCCTGTCATGGTCTCTCTGACTCTCTCTCTCTCTTCCTCTCTTTCTGTCCCTCGCCCATGACCCCTTTCACACAGAAACACACATGCACCTGGTATCTATTTAATCTGTTTTTAGACTGCAGTATAATCACGCTGGGTTAGGGTTAAAATTAGAGAACCATCAGATTGGATTACCATGAAAAAAAGTGTGTGTCTGTGTAGATGTGTGTTTGCTTTAATTGCACTGAAATTGGAGAAAATCTATCCCTGTGATTTTTCTTTTTCTTTTTTTTTGGAGGTTTGTGTGTGTGTGTTCCTGTCAGTAAGAGAGTAAATATTTGTGCAGGGGCTCTGGAGAAGGTCAGGGTCAACGTATGACAGACAGCCCACTGGGAAATAAGACACACATACAAAGGCAGACTCTCTCTCTCTCGCACACACACAAATAGAGGGAGTAAAGTAGAGATGCTCAGAGAGTGAGAGAGAGAGAGAGCTAGAAAGAAAGACTGAGAGACAGGACAGAGTCAGAAAAATACAAGTCGACAGACAGGAAGGAAAACAGAGACAAACAGAGAGAAAGGAAAACAGACAGAGAGAAAATACAGATACGGACAGAATGAGGAAGAGGGGAAGCTTCACCCTGTAGTCCCCCCTCGGCCTGCTCCTCTGTAATTGGCTGGCATGCAGAGGACAGACTGTAGTTCAGAAAGCCTGAGTGTACTTATGTGCTTCATGCAAGGAAGGAAAACGTCAAGTTCTGAAGTTCCCCGCATGATGAACAGTAGTAGTTGAATGGGGATAAAATAACTACCAGGCCAATGTTTTTACCATCTGATCATGTCCACAAACATCACACACAAACGCAACATAATCATAAAGCCTGGTTATTAAAATTCTGATTTAACATGAAACACGGGACAAATTGGTTTTATGCAAATCAAATCATGTCTACCCATAAAAGTCCAGATGTACCACAGGATCTGACTACACCTGATAATAGGCTATTTCAACACCTGTAATATAATTAGCAGGATTTTTATCAATGACAGACATCAAAAAGACAGTCTACATAAAATTTATTATATAATTTCAACATGTGGTGTGTGTTAATTGACTTTAATTATGCACTTTAATGCCTTCTGTATTTTCTCAGTATTGCCCATCCCTCCTTACCTGATATAAACTCCCTTTTATTATTGCCCTTTAGTGCAAGAAATGCAATAATAACGCCCTAAAATAAAATGTGATTCAACACTGAGTCTACAAATATTGGAATCAGTCATCAAAGCAAAGTTAATTCAAGTTTGTCTGTGTTCCACTGAGTCCCAGTGCAGTGGTAGGCAGACACCCAAACTGCTGGCGTTCTGTACCAGTGAGCACCAGCCCCATCCAAGCACTGTGAATCATGAATGCTGCGTGTCCCCAGAAGACCGCTGCTGCCTCTTCTAATCAAATTGCATTTCAAACTTGCCTTGCAGTGCAATTTACAGGTGACTATTTTGGTAATACTTTTAAAAATCACATTTGTCTCAACTTCCAATTAAGTTCTGAAAATAACTGAAGAGCTGAACATCAGTTGCTGTTTCTAATAGGCAACTATGTCCGCTTCTTACCTCCAAAGAAAAAGTATCTAATAGTTTGTACATTCTTTAAGCAATTGTAAATAGGTGAGATGATAAATTTTGAGATTATTGATGATTATCATGGTTTCATGGAACTCCCAATAATCTGTTTTTAGGCTAACTGTCAGTATGGGGCAATGGAAAAGTTGCGTAAAAGAAACAGTTTGTCTCTGTTGCCCTGATAGCTGATGTAGTGTATTAGATAAGGATTAACATGTTTGTGTGTTTTGCCCAGTGTTGTCAGATACCAATGGTCAGATGGTTTTAGTGCTGACCTTAATGAACTCACTGTTTCCACAGAGTGTCTGTGGAGATGAGGACGCCATCATGTAAACATATCACTGATCAGTGTTATTATTGTTCATACAGTGCAAACAACATGAGGTAATAAAAGGATGATAAGTAGATATTATTGCAAAAGAAAGAAAGAACAGCCCTTGGGACTGACTCTTTAGGAATTGTCTGTCTGAGTGTGTGTGTGTGTATGTGTGTGTTTCAGAGGATTAGTCGTAATGGTGAATATTATGGTGTGAAAGGTTGTTATGAACTCCGAATGGGGATTAGAGGATCTCAGTAGGGGGCTGGACCCTGATGCTGACATCTCTATTCCACACAAAC
>OMNW01020156.1:5763-21408 GCA_900303245.1 Selene dorsalis | reverse complement strand
CGAAAATACGCTCAAAAAATAAGTGTGTGTGTGTGTGTGTGTGTGTGTGTGTGTGTGTGTCTGTGTGCATTTGTGTGATAATTTACAACCTTTCTGGGACGAGTGACGTGTGGCTTGATTAAATCCATGACCTTCACCACCAGCACAAGCAATCAGCAAGTGAACACACACACACACACCCCCCCACCCCCCCACCACACACACACACACACACACACACTGCATACTTAACACCTTCTCGCACACAAGCGCTCCGCATACGAACATGCAATCAGCACCTGGCGGATTGTATCGCATCATTGATCCAACCTATTCATACGCAGAAGTACACACGCGCACACAAACACACAGTGCATGTATCGAATAGCATTTGAGACACCCTCATTTTCCTTACACGGGGTTTTGTGCGCTGCAATACGATTTACCACTGTGGCAGAAAAGGCTTGTGAGGATGGGAATACCAGTCCTATGAATGTATAAATAAATACATGCGTAATCTATATTCAGATTACCAAAGGGAAAGTCAGGAATTCCATTTTAGTGCCTAGGATGCAAAAGGGAAATCATTCAACTCCCCGGTCTATTTCAGCATGCTGCTGCTTTTGAGCGGTAGCACAGTTTTGCCTCCCCAGTTTTATGACTCTACATAATGACTAATATGCAGCCACTGTAACAGCCATAGCAATAGTCATATTATGTTTTGTGACTATTGCTGTGTGTTTTTTTTGTCCCCCTGGTTGCCTGAAGATCTAACACTATAACAGGAATGGCAGTTGATCCCCTGTTGCACTATGTCATTGTACTGTATAATCCTGTGGTTATATGATGTAAAAGGGTCTCCTGTAATCCAAATGTCACATTACATCAAATCAAACTTTGTTTTCTCGTTCTTTGCCATGGGTGCTGCTTGGTACATCATATGACCTATCAATCTGCACTACCCCTGCCGCAGCACAACTCCTAATGTCGTTTTGTATTATTGTACGTTATCTACCTTTCTCTACTTGCTCATGATGCACTGATTCTGATTCTCATTTATTTTCACACAAGCTTTGAGGATAAATCTGATTCATTACAGCCTTGGTTGGTTGGATGTTTTGCAGCCTTAGTCATCCCCTCTGTCTGTTGTGATAGCACTACTTATCAAGCTAGTTTTGGAAACACGCCTCAACAAAGCCAGATGTGGAAAAAAGAAAAAAAAACAACGACTTTCTTGTTTGAACATACAAAAATAGTTAATCCACCTGAAAATCTCTGTAATGTCCCTCATTGCACATAAAAAGTATTTGCCGACACAGCTATGGTAGTTATGGTGCCTAGAAGCTGAAAAAGAAACCATTCGCCTTCTTCTAGTCAAGTCTGGCGAGAGTTTGTTTAAACCCTCTCTGACCATCTGATTACTTGGATTTCTTGTCTCTTTTTAGCAATGTTTGCCGCGTTCCCAGCGCTCAGCAATTACTTTGGCAAGCAGTGTGTTATAGTAACCGACAGAAATGATGCTATAAAACTATGAAAATAAGAACCAACTTCTAATAACCCAGAATTATCCCTGAAAGCAGGGAGCAGGAAGATCTGGCACAGCTTCACTGCTGTTCTTCCAGGGTGTATAGAGGGGGGAAATAAAAAGGGTCAAAACACCAGCAATAAAGAAAAACTTTACTGTTGGACCATTTGCGTTGCAGCTTGGGGCCTTACAGCTGCGACCTTTTAAAATATTTGTAGCTACTCAGTCACTTTTAAAAGTTGAAAAATTCTTTTAGGTCTTTAAAGTTGATGCTTTTGGAAAGGCGTTTGTGTTTGGGTTGTCACACGTCCTAATCTCCTGCTTTTTTGTGTCTTTCCTCAGCCTGCAGACCCGGTACCTACAAAGCTTCGGCCACAGACGCCTACTGCACCAAATGTCCTCCTCACAGCTCGTCCCCGCAGGAACAAGCAGTCGAGTGCGTTTGTGAGAAGAGTTTCTACCGAGCTGAGACCGACCCGCGCTCGATGGCCTGCACGCGTGAGTGAGACAAACACGAGGGGAAAAAAAAAAAAAAAGTCCAACACATCATGTGAACCACAAACACAATAATGAAAATGGAGGCTAATTGGACACCATGCTGCTTAGGAATATTTGCATCTGGATGTTTATGTTTTCATGTTGTAAAACGGCATAATGTTACAAAGATTGGATCGCATTTCATTTTTATGAGTCTGTGGTGCATCCCTGTAAGAATTAACATCACATGGTGGCGTTCTGTTTATTTATTTATAATCCATCCATGAACACTGGCGATACGAACAGATAACACACATATATACGGATAACACACACACACGCACACACACACACACACACAGAGATATCTCAGATGAGAACACTGATATGGGTGATAGTCTGGTAGAAAGCTGATGATGATTCTTAGTCTCTCTCTGCCAC
This sequence comes from Selene dorsalis, assembly GCA_900303245.1. NCBI lineage: Eukaryota > Metazoa > Chordata > Actinopteri > Carangiformes > Carangidae > Selene > Selene dorsalis. The sequence continues at coordinate 18,986 of OMNW01020156.1, read as the reverse complement.
ACACACACACTCACACACACACATACACAAAGAGCCAGAGGGATCGGACCACATCCTCATGAACAGAGGTGGTGGAGAATAGAAAGGATTAGGAGGGGAAGATTGGACGAAAGACAGGGGCAGAAAGAAATGGATGAGGTAGGTGGAGGGATGTGGGGGTGGGAACAAACAGTGACATGGTGAGCGAGAGAGACCGAACCAGAAAAATATGGAAGAATACTGTCACACACACAGACACACACACACATACCCAAAGCCATTATCAGGTTATGGTAGATTACACTCATTAATCGTTGTTGCAGGTGAGATGTGACAGGTGTTATCAGCTGGAAATGAGTAACGGTTTGTTCAAATATGTATGGGCGCACACGCACACACATGCTCTCCAGACTGGTGAAGAGCACTAAGGAGGATCGAGGGGAGAAAATGAGAAAATAAGGAGAAAAGGTGAAAGAATTAGTCACGGAGAGATATGGAGAATGACACTCAAGACACAGGCAAAGAATAGAACAGCGGGGGAATTAGTGGTCTATCAGAGGCATATAATCTAACTGTCATAAAAGGCCGATCAGCAGAAACGATGATGACGGACAGTTAAGTGTGGCCCAGGGAAGCATGGAGGGGTGGAGGAAAGAAAAAGGCAGAATTAACAGGATAAGTCAGCACGCCTTTTCAGCAGATTTATGACCGCCAGCCTCAATTATCCCCAGCATGGCCTCCATCCACTGATGCCCACGCCCAGCTATCCCCCATCACTCCCACACTTCACAGAGGCTCGCCACTGGCTAATCAGGAGAGTCCAAGGCTCTGGTGGCAGCACCCCCGGGGCTCGCCCCTCAGCCAGGGCCTGATGAGGCGTCAGGCTGAATGGGCATCCACTGCCAGATTTCCATATGGTTAAGATACCTGCGTCATACTGTGCTGTGAACAACCATAATCAGCACAATAATGACATGGCAAACGTGAATGGTTTGCTCAGAGTGTCCGTTCTGCCAATATTCACGACTGATTTGCCAAAGAAAAAGCACAGAAAAGGCCCAGATGTTGACCTCGCTCATTAGGACTCGATTATTACACAAGGAGTTGAACAAGCTGTTTGGAGAAAGTACAACTACAGCACTGTGCGTAGCTTGTCCATTTGAACGGGTTCTCTGCGGTGACACAGCAACACTGCCAGCGCAGAGAGCTGGGAGGGTTGATACCTCTTTGAATTATGTATACACACACACACACATACGCAAACGTGCGCACAGAAACACATACACACACTTCTGAATGTTATAAAAATATCACATACAAGCACTCACATCTACATGGGCGAGCATGTGCCTGAGAAGTATCTCCATAAGAGACACAAAGTGAAGTCGAACCTCTCGGGTTTGTTTAGTTACAAAAAGCCTCTTCAGCCTCAAGTTAAAAATTGTTTGGGATTGAATTAATGCATCAACATTAATGTGCCTCATATAAATGTATGATAAAGAGCATTCGTGTGTCGCTCTGTCCCGGCTTCCTGGAAAATGATTACTGACACTTTTTGGACTCTGACTCTGTGACACACTAATCATTTCAGCTGAAGTTCAGAGCTTTATTAACTGCTCTAAATCATAAAATGTACCTGACTCATGGGAAAATGACTCCGGGCACTTTCTATAGATCACTGTCCACTTACTATTTATTGTCTGCAGTGCAGCCCCAAAGAGGATCAGTTAACTTCATATATATATATAAACAAACAAACTCTACAGTCTGAACTATGTAGACTCGGGTGACTTCTCTTAAAAAATGTGTTTAAACTTCAGAAGTGTGATGTATTGTCACACCATCAGATTTACAATCAGCCAAACTCTTTTTTATCACTGTCCATTCCAGAACTAATCATTAATCGAGCACTAAGTGTCCACCCTCTGGCTGGAGCCAGTTTAATTCATTTTTAATTTAATCAATTTGAATTCTGCTCTTAATAGAAGCTGCTATCAATTTGGAAATGAACATGAACACAATACACATTTAGCAAATGTGCATTTGGGAAAAAAAGGGAGACATCCATCAGTCAGGAATGGTGCAATGGCTCAGTAGTAGACACACTTAATTGGGCTTTACCGTATTTCTCAACAGATGCATGCTGGGGTGGTGTGGTTTTTGTGTGCACAATGAGGCATAAATTGTAAAATCGCTGCTCAAATGACTACCTGTTTTGTTGCTAAGTGTGGTTTCCAACCACTGGTATGGCTCTGGAGTAAATGTTTTGGAGAGTGAAAAGAGCTTTTTTTTCATTAAAAATCTGATAAATTACCTCAAATGATCACTTGAGTCACAGTTGGCTAGGTCTGAAACTGAAAAATCACTGCTGCTGTGCAGTTGAAGAGAAATAAGCAGACCCCTGTGTCCCGCTCCTCAACTCTGCTTGAGGTTAACAGCTCAAGGCTACAGTGGCTGCTGCTAGAAAACACACCTCAATCTGTGACCAAACTGTCAACAGTCAAACTGCAAAAAGTATCTTTGGTTCTGTTGTAGCAATTTTGATTTTGACTTTTTTCTGTCAAGTAATTTGAGTAATTTTAAGTTTAAAAAAATTAAGAGAAATAAATCTACATCTGTTCCTTAGGTCCACCATCTGCTCCAGAGAACCCTATCTCCACAGTGAATGAGACCTGCGTGACCTTGGAGTGGTCGCCGCCCAGAGACACGGGCGGCCGAGGAGACATCACTTACAGCCTCCACTGCAGGAAGTGCTCCGGTGATGGCAAGAAGTGCACACCATGTGGAAGTAGTGTCCATTTTGTCCCCAGACAGTTTGGTCTGTCCTCAGCCACAGTGCTGGTCACCGACCTGCAGCCGGACTCCAACTACAGCTTCACCATTGAGAGCCAGAATGGAGTGTCAGACTTAAGCCCGACACCCAGAGGAACGGTAGTCATCAACGTCACCACGTCACAGACAGGTGAGAACACACACGCCACAGCTGCAGTCTGTCCTTAAAAAAAAAAAAAATCTACATCTTTCAGTTTAAGTATGAATGTGAGGAAAAAACTGAATTTGTTGACACAGATGTGCCTTCATGGTATAATCTTTAAGTGTGGAAAGGTATTTTCAGACTTAGATCGCAGGAAAAACTTGAGAGGAAAGGATTCAGATCAGATCAGAAAAACTTTATTCTGCAGGATATAGGATTTTGCAGGATTTCAATGATATCCCCCTTTAAAGGCTCATGGGAAAATGAAATCCTCTGGGGAAGAACGTACTCGCCAGCCTGAACTGGGACTTTGTAGAATAGCATAGTGTATATTTTTCAAACTTGTCTCCTGATTGCAGTGTCCTCACTGATAGCATCAGGCTTTTTCATGACAACTGTAAAATCACCGCTCTGCCTCATCACTCTGATGACACAAAATGACACCTCTGCACCTCTTCCTGTGAATGTATAATCACATGTGGATCTTTCACAGTGTGGGACTGTGGGGAAATTCATGCAAGAGTAACACATGACAGGGTGGTGATGGCTAACAGGACTTGTACAAGAGAGGATGTGTGTACAAGAGAGGGGGAGGGGTGTGAGTGAAAGGGATGGAAGAGGTTGTTAACCTCATTAGGATCCTCAAATGTGATTCCTGCTACTGTCACATACTGTAAAACACACGCAAGCACATGTAAACACAAACTTTCAACCAACACAAGCATGTGGAAGCAAGTCACAGGATTTTGAGTTTACACGTACATAACATAAGCAGATCACACACCACACACACACACTCACACACACACGTCACACATACACACATCATAGGATACTGTAATCACACGTTATAAAACACCTTGTAATTTCTCTCATTAGTGAAATTATATGACACGCATTTTAAATTTGGGTCGTCTCATTGTAACACAGAGGGTATCCATCTCATCTCTCCCTTCCTCGCCCCCACATCCCGCTCTCTCTCTCTCTGTCTCTTTTCATGCTTTTGTTCCACATCTCGTTGAACTTTGCTCTCTCTTTGTTGCTCACACTTTCGCCTCTCTGTCTGTGTTTTCCTACAGTGAGTGTAGTGTTGAAGGAGAGGCGGAGCAAGGACAGCGTGACTTTGGCCTGGCAGGGTCCAGAGAGACCCAATGGGGCGATAGTGGAGTATGAGGTCATCTACTATGAGAAGGTGAGACACACACACACACATTTAAAGAGGCACTCCACTAATTTTACAAAGAGGTGGGTGTGTTTACCAGACAGGAAATACGAAAAGATGCAATCAGTTTGGATTATGGGAAGTGGAGAATCCAGTGTTTTTGCTTCATAATTTCTTAATCTTTTGATCAAGATTTAGAATTCCACACCAAAACTTGTGACTGACCTATGTCTACCAACTAATCAACATGAAGGTTGCATGAAGCGACAGCTATGTATGTTTATATCTGCTAAAAAAAAAAAACTTATCTCAAGCTTTCTTTACAAAGCTGGCATCCCAAACTGGGCTCTTTTTCCAAGTGCATGACCACTTCCTCCTGCCCATTATCTATATTGTTAACCACTGTAGTGGTGCAGATGGATGGTACATTATAGCTTACAATAAACTTCTAAAAGTGCTGAAATCTTAACATGGGGTCATGAGCAGGACAACTTCTTGGCCATGTGCCACTCTTACACTTTGCTTTGAACCTGCAAACTGCATTAAACGTATCAATTAGTCAGCTTTAAAGGTGGTGCAGGTATATTTTGTAACTCCAGGACAGAGCTTCGGCGCAGTGTGTTTAATGTTCTTCCCTCCTCTTGTTCTCTCCATCTACATGTCATCTAGGCTCGTAGAATATTTGGTTTAGCCTCGGGGCGTGTCTTTAATGACTCGTTCATCACAAACATCACTCTCTCTCTCCTCAACCTCTCTATCTCCATTGCCTTCTCCCTCATGTCTCCCCTACTGCTCACACCAAGCCAATTAACCACACATCTGTCGAACAAACCTCGTAAAACACGGCCAAGGTGATGAAATTAAGCCTGTGTGTGTGTGTGTGTGCGAGCGGGCATTAGCAGTAAAACAGTGTTATTCCATGTTGTAGAGTGTCTTCCATTAGGTAGAGTATCAGCCTCTCTGCAGGGAATCAGCTTACTGACAGACACACTTATTCTTTATTCATCTTCCTGCACACACATTTGTAAGTGCACACACACACACACACATACACACACACACACACACACACACACACACACATACACTCACACATACAGATCTACAAGGTAGTCAAGGAGTGAAGCGTAGCAGGACATGAGTAACTGCATATTGCCCCCAAGTGTAGAGAGGATAAGATTTGGGACTTGACAGATGTTCATGTATAAATGCGACCAAATGGTCCAGTGATGAACAAATGAAAACTTAGTGAGGTGTATTTGGCCCATGGAGACATTTAGATTCAACAATTTGAGGTTTCTATTATTTTCCGACTTTCTTATTTTTTCCGTCTCTCGATACCACAGTCCATTTTTCTTTATATAACCCTTCAGAGTATGTCTATATTCTCAGCCCTTTTCTTAGCCACAATCACTTTACCTCTCTGACAGTTCGTATTACACACTAAACCTGGTATTTCATTCTCTTTTCCTCTCTCTCTCTCTCTCTCTCTCTTCCACTTCAGAACCAGCGGGAGCAGAACTACACTGTTTTGAAGACTCGCTCCAACATGATGACAGTGGACGGGCTGAAACCAGGGACCACCTACGTGTTCAGGGTCAGGGCTCGGACCGATGGTGGCTATGGGAGCTATGGCGGAGAGATCGAACTGGAAACCAGCCACGAAGGTAAAGAGATGAATGGTAAATGTTTGTTTTTTTAGATTATATCCCTGTGGTTGTCACCTCACAACTGGAGATAGTGGATGCGGTGAAAATAACACATGAAATCCATATTAATGGTGAATGGCGCAGGTGAACGCGAGAAACACAAAGATGAACAGCACTGCAAAGAGTTCTGCAACATGATATCTAGTGCAGTAACAGCCCGATTCACCTGCAGTTTAGATCAATGCGCTGGATGGTGATAAAATACCTCACTTCTCATCCGAATGGCTTTTTCAATTCTGTTGTCAGACAAAGAAACCTCGGCAGCCGCGCAGGGCGTCCATGTATCTGAGTGCTGAAAAGCATCCTAGAATACATATCAGGTAAAAGGAGAAAAGCCAATTTCAAGATAGAAGAAAAAGGGAAAAACTTGGATTTCTGCATTGTGAGGTCTGACCACAGGAGCAAAATCTAAAGGGCAGAAGAAGTTTACAGCAGTCATAAATCATGATAACAGTGAAGAATGCACACAACTTGGCATGCTCAGGTATTTTGTTGGCATTTGGTGAATTAATTTAAACCTGCCTGGACAGCTCACTACCTGGATGAATCATATTTTTAGACTGTAACAGCTGTGATCTGTGTCGAGCAGCTTTTGTTTTCATTTCTTATTGCTTAAAGGAGCCATTTACTGTTCATTTTAAAAAATGAAAGAGGAATAGGAGACAACGAAGAGAAATCTATGCTGGGTTTGATCCAGGCCAGTGAGGACAAACACCTCTGGGAAAACTGTGTTGTGTCTCTGTCATGATGTTTTCAAGTTCTCTGTCTTTTATCCTTTGTTTGCTGTCATCCACTTTCATTATCTCTTCATTACATGCCCTGGGATTTTCTGCTTTAGAGGCCCTGTAATATGCTCCTCAAAGTGAGCATTGATTCCTAGACAGGCAGAGCAAAGGGGGATAAATCAGTTAATGTATAGAGCTGCACTATAGACGGTGTATGTGGCGTACAACAGGCACACATTAGCCTACTAATCATTCAATAGTCAATAAAAGGAATTCAAAGATAGGTTTCTGTTCTTGCCCTGCAGCAGATATCTGGCATGTGACTGTGCCTGCAGTTTACCGTATGGTGCTCAGGTTAGGGATCGCTGGTATATACTGTACAGCTCCATCATACGGGAGGTTCACAGTCAAGTTCAGTGCCATAAAATCTGCCAGATTCAGCTGACCCCATAGAAATCATATCAAGGTTATCTAATCAGATCAATTCTATTGATTGTTAAAGAAGGCTCTGCATGTGTGTGCCAGTAAATGTAATAGGAGATCAATGCTTATCTGTGCCTGCCCAGAGGCATTAATTTGCCTCCAACATTACACACAAATACACATGCACACACATTCGTATATACATACACACACACACGCAGGCACACGCATCCGCTCATGCTTAGCTAAGCCAGATAAATGGGGTATTTGTTTTGAGTAATGGCTCGATAGGTGTGGCGTAAAAATCGATGCCTCTTTGCAGAAAGTTCTCGGCGGTAGCCTTGTTATGTGCAATGTTAACATATCCATTTGGACAGCGCGGCCGAATGGGAATGGTTTTCACGTCCACTCTCATAGCCTCATAGGCAATGCAGAGAGGGAGAGCACTTTTCATCAAGGACCTTACTTACTATTCCACCCACCTCCCTCACTCTCTTTTACCAGTTTGCCGCTCTCTCTTTTTCCTCCTCCTTCAACCTCTGTCTTTTATCTCCTTTTCTATTGCTATCATATTTCATTCTCTCTCCCTCTTTCCCCCAACCACATTCACCATCTCTCTTACCATGTTTATTTTTTTTCTGTAACTTCTAGCCTCCCTAAAAGTCTTTTCATCCCTAACTTTGCTGCTGCAGAAAACATCCTCAGCTTCATTTTATTCCTCGTTTATGCTTGTTTTACTAACTCACTGTCTTCCCTCCGTCTCCTGTACAGATGTTTTGGCTATCGGGGACCCGAACCAGTCCACCATCCTGGCTGTGTCTATCGCTGGGGGAATTGTTCTCCTCATCTTCCTGGTGACTTGCTTCATCGTCAGCGGCAGGTAGGGGCAAAAGTGAAGCGATAATGATGTCTTCTGCACATGACTGAGCTGCACCGCAAGATCAGTCAAAGCACAGAGGTAAAAGCTGGTGTGGGTTAATGTCAACTTGTGGCAGGCAACAGGAAAGGAAAAGAAAATTTGAACTATCTGATCCACGAATGCACAAAACAGAGGACGACATTAGCATTTATCACTCCAACCTTCATATGACTGCAATATCACAATGAGTCAATCTTACATACTCAATCACATGACCTGCAACAAAATGCTCCCATACCAAATCTACAGATAAAAATAAACTCAGACAAACACACTGTTAACTACAGAGCCCACTTGTTTCAGTCATTTGCTTCCCTTTTTTTTTAAGTTTTTAAAAATAAAAGCCCACATTTACAGTTTTTACAGATTTAGTTCTGCAATTGGAAAGAATGGGCTTGGAGCTGCACTCGTACAGACAGCCTGTGGAAATGGAAACTACTGAAGACTCACTCACACGTTGTCAAGTTTTGGTCTTTTCCAGGGATTTGCTGACAGTAACACAAACATAGAAGACCTCCAGCATCACTCTTTAAGTCCCTGTTGCACAATTTGTGGTGCATCTTATAAACATGGAAAAGGCTTTTTGTCAAACACAGGCCGCAACTGACATCTGTAACCATTATAGGGTCACTGACGGAAAAAGATTAAAGTTGAAACCGACTCAACTACCAGCGCAACAAGTCTGAGGTAGTGTTGCCTCAAGGACTTCACCCTTTCCCCATTGGAAAACAATGGCTCTCATAAGCACAAAGTGCATCTGCCCCTAATCATGTGTACCATACATGGCCTGACTGGTAACACACGTGTATTCATTTACACACAGTAGTTAACAAACACATTCTTACACAAGCCGGAGATCTCCCACTTGGTCTCCCTTCATAGCTCTCTGACTCTCTGAGGGATTACATGTGGCTGTGTCAAAGCTGGGGCCTCCAACTTTGACATTTATACTGATGCCAAAGCCCAGCAAAAGGGCGTGTTATTCTATATGTGAAGAGCATGGACTCTCTATAATCACTCTCTTTGAAGGTTAGGCTGCTGTTCATGCTCTGTCTCAAACAAGACCAAAGAGGAGAAGGAGATGAGAGAGGAAAATAAAAGAATGCTGATTTATAGGAGGTGAGAAGATGAAAGGATCTGAGTGACGAGAGAGCTCTTTGGAGGAAGACAAAAGGAGGAGAGAGGAGAGGAGAGGAGAGGAGAAGAGAGGAGAGGAGAGGATGACAGGCCTGTGATTTACTGTGCCTGTAACTAAATGTTTATCCTCTATGAGCTCCGACTAGATTAGCAACATGTTAGGAGCTACACACACACATCAGCGTGCACACACACTAATGCACACACACTGAAAACATTAGTATTGATTGAGGTGATTGCTTATCAGGCTGAGTGCTCTATTCACTATTGACTAAGAGAGATGTAATCAGTGGAGACTGTCCTGTGTGGCGCGTGCATACACACACACACATGCATGCACACACATACGCAAGGCATGTAAACGGGAACACATCAACTTTTTTTTTTTAATCAGAGGGGAATTGTGTGGTCATATGTGTAAGATGTTAAAACAACCTGTTAAACATAGTGTGTTATAAACTCACATGATGACACAAACACACACTCACACTCAACTTATCAGGTTTCACAGGCGGAGGAGGTGTTAACTAGGTGAGGGGTCGATGCACTGCCATCAATTCCTGGTCTTTCTCTTCGTCTTTCCCCTCCTCTGTTTCTATCCATCCTTCTTTCATTTAGAGGTGGGGGCACTTGGGAGGAAGCTGCGTTGATTACTGCTTTCTATCAAACAACATCTGTGCATCTGTCAAACTCTGTGAGTGTGTGTTGTGTGCGCATAGGTGGAGTGCGTACACTGTTTTTGTAAGTGAGGGATGAGGTGAGGATCAAAGCTGCCTCACCAGAGAGACGAGAGCAGGAGGGAGAGAAAGAGAGAGCTCAGGGGTGAGAGAGATGGACAGGAGCGAGGTAAAGGAGAGACACAAGCGGAGGATAAAATGAGGCGATATTAGAAAGGCAGTGGGAATGACAGACCGGAGCGGGGAGGGAGGGGAGGGTGCACATCTGAAGTATGTTTGCGCCACTAGAGAGCTACATTTTGAGATGGTATGAAAGATAGAGAGAAAGAGGAGGAGGAGGCTTGAGAGAGAGAAAAGGAGATTGATGGAGGGAGGAGGAGAGCCAGCGGGAAGAAGAGAGAGGTGCAAGGAGCAAAAGATGAAAAGGTAGATTACAAGTGTGTTTGAAAGAGAGGGGAGAGGGGGGAGGAAGGAAGGGCAGGGGCGATGATGGGCGCGTGATTGCACTGTTAGGTGCAATAGAAGTGCCATGTTACAGGTCTGACAATAAGGATTGTGAGTCTCTTCTTATGTTGTCCATACCTTCTCCTTTTCATCTGCTTCGTCTTATCTGTCAATCAGTCCAGTCCCCTCTCTCTCTCTCTCTCTCTCTCTCTCTCTCTTTCTCTGCCTGATCTCGTTTCACTCTGTTCGACACTCTCTTTCTCGTTCTGCTTCTGCTTTTCTCTTCATATTCCCCATCTCCTGGATCGCCGGCTTTCATTTCCTGTTCCGCTCTTGAAATTTACATTTGGATGAAAACCCCCTGTAAAGTATTGAGAATCTGATGTATTTGCTGAGACCTGTTCAATGTGGACAGTGATTAAATTGGAAATTGAAATAGACACTGTGAGTCAGCCGGGGTTGAACTGATTTCCCACCAGACATTTGTAAGGTCCCTTTCTCTCTCCTAAATGCCACCTGTTTAAATCATTCCCCTAATAATTACTGGACTGGAGTTTGTAACCAGAGTTCACCAATTGAATTCACACTCTTGGCCATACTCTGAACAGTCTTATAGAAAGGTTTTATAGATGTGCGATGAAATAACAATGCACAACGTGTTTGTCTCTCTTATACTCACATAGGTGCGTACACACTCCCTGCAGCTTCAGCGGCAGGCCACTGAACAGCCATGGCTCATAAACAGGCTGATTTGCAGGCCGCTCTGTTCTGTCCTGTTCTCGTTTAATAAAGTGCTGTTATGCTATTGTTACCGCAGGAGGGAAAAACATGAAAAAACACAGAGAGCTCCTCAGACACAGCACGGCGCTGACAAATCACATCAGTTATTGCTGCGCGCGTGCCATTATTGCTCCACGACTGTATATGTGTGCGAGCGCGATGTGTGTTTTGTGTGTGAAGTTGGTGCTTTTGTCCTCCTGAGGGTGCTTTGGCAGGCTGGCAGGTGCGAGCGATGGGAAGTTAGCAAGCGACTGGCACGGCCACTGATTCAGCAGATGGCCTTTCACTCAAAAAGCACTCTCCCCTTTGGTCCTCACTTTCTCTCACTCCTTGTTAAACATGTTACAGCTTCTGCCTCCCAGCATCTGTGCATGTGTGCGGGTGCCTCTGTTTTGTCTGCAGTCTAATGATTCTCCATCCTCGGATCTATCTCCTTTTCCGTATAGCTGCAGGCTTTGGTTATACGCCAGATTCCTATGTATTCCCCCATGTTCATGTTTTTAATGTGGGAGTTTCAGTGAGCCGTCAGCATGAAGTTGTTCCATCCATGTGTGATGCCTGATTTTTTAAGATATAGTACATATCATCTGCTATGTGTCTGAAAGTTCGCCTATGGAATACATCTGTTGTGAGAGCTGGCGATATTCAGCAGGGATTCAGGAGCGGTGCAGTCTGTTAAAGATAATATCTGAAAATCATAAAATAATAAGCGCCATTTAATTGGATACCTAGTGCAAAATAAGATGTGCAGTTATTGCATTATTACAGAGGTGAGATCAAACAAGGATTCTCATTGATAACTATCTTGCAGTGTGGTTCATTTTTTTATCAAAGTTGGAAAAAAAAAGAGTGCAAGGTAACTTTCCAGAGTCAGATTCTACAAGCCCAGTTTGAGAAAAACAACCTTTTCTGAGCAGAGATTTGGATAATAAAGAGTGAAAGGCCAAAAGAGAAAGGCACAAAGTGAAGTGAGATGTCATAACGTGGCTGATTCGAGCAGAAAGACTGCTCAGTCTTGCTAATAGAGAGCGGTAACAGCTCTACCTTCTTACACACAATAGCATGTCCTGTTGATGTGCATGTTTGCGCACGTAAGCTCTTTATACCGCCGCAGCATCTGCTGTGCAGCCCAGGGTTATTCTTAAAAACTTAATGACAGAAAAGAGGAGAGGAAGCGTGATGAGGGGAAAAAAGGAGGGGAAGCTCGCGCTGATGAAAACATGCTGTTGAGAGAGCAGAGAGCAGATTTAAGAGGCAGTGAGTGAAAGAGACTTGTGAGAAACTGAAGAACACTAATTAAGTGTAAAACAGTAAAAAAAAAAGAATGCTGTGTACGCGGCCGACTGTTTGGATTTTAAAGACGATGTGAGAAAGCTGACATTAAAAACAGCTAAGACTGAAAGTAAGAGATTTTTTTTGTTTGAATGTGGAAACGAATTTTTAAAAATGTAAATGCTTGGGTTTGAAGCACAAAAATCACAAAAAAAACAGGAAGTAGAAAGGCATTCAGCAACAAAGGGATGAATAATAGAATTATGTTTGCCATATTGTGCTTCTGGTGAATTTGGTGGAGGCAGATATCAACCAGTGAATGCTCTTCCCTGTGGGATGTGTTGGACTGTTTGCTCGATAATAGTTGTAATAATAATTTGGCAGGGCGAGGGATTTAGTGAAACAGAGCCGGCCGGTGCGAGGAGGCGCGTGTGCATTTATGGATGATGCTGATGATGTGTGTAACATCATTAGACAGATTCGTATGTGTTGCTGGTGATCTGGGTTAATGCAGCTGAATACAGCTTTGTCTGCAGAATCCCTGGAAAGTGGCTCACAAACAAACAGTGCCATAACAGCAGCTAGTTGCCGCAGGTGCAAAACTATTTCACTCGGGCTTTATGCAAATGAGCAGATGTTGCAGTGAGATTGATCAAATGTCCTATAAACATCAGACAAATTCAAAACTGTTTTTTTTGTTGTTGTTGTTGTTGTTGTTTTTTTCTCCTTTGGCTGGGGTTTTTAAAGTTTATTACGCATTAATGGATCCAAGCACACAAGTGCGCACAATATGATCATGACCTAATCAAGTTGTGTCGGAGTAGAAACATCATTAGGAGAATTAGTTTCACACTGATCTGTTAGCAAATATAAAGATACACTTCTCTTAATGATAAAGATGACATGCTCCTCTGCTTCTTCTCTCTCCCTTTTCTCATCCTCACACATCTGACCTTTTCACCAGGTTGTTAAAAATTCTGCTACATTACACCAATTACGGCAGCCCAGCTCCAGACCTCACC
>OMNW01020148.1:22045-33387 GCA_900303245.1 Selene dorsalis | reverse complement strand
GGGGGGTGTCTCGCTCTCTCTCGCGCTCTACCTCTCTGTGTCTCTGTCTCTCCGCGTGCGCACAGGGCTTTGAAGTGTAACCAACAACTGCTGTCCCGGCGTCAGTGCAGGAGCCTAATATATGACAGGGGATATACTCCAGGAGGTCCCAGCCGTGCATTGTTCTCCCGAGAGCTTGATCCACAGCGGCAGTAGCCTGTGTCCCGGCGGTCTGGATGGGAGGTCGCTCTGAACTTGCACTAAGGCCAATTTATCGTTACACCGACGGCAAAGCGCAGCCGGTGAGCGGTGCAATAAGGAAGAATAGGGGGGAAACTACTTGGACAGTAAACACGCGATAATGTGGTTGTTAAACAGGCGGTAGGTGTAAATAAAAGGGACGCTGGAGCGTACAGTTGGACACATACCGACAGTCGAGAGAAGCGTGTGTTGCTCTCCTACCGGGGATGAATGGAAGCGAGGATAACGTATGGATCCGGTCGATGTGCACGGGAACGGGCTGTTGATGTATGATGGCAGGTCGGGGATGCACGTTGTGTCGGCTGGAACAGGTTGGTCTCGCCTCGATCAAACTTCAGCGGCATCGGACGTGGGACCATTAGCGCGCATTTAAGGTGCTGAGGATGAACTGAATCACTGTCACTTGCAGCGGCGCGCCTGGAGATGACAGCAAGTTTATTATGAAAAACTGCGCTGTAGCATTCACTGGACTTTTACTGGATTTACAGAGTTATTCTAATCGCTGCACCGGTGTGAAGGTCACCCCCTAATACTGATCCGGATATCCTTCAGTGTGTGTGTTTGTGTACGTGCATGTCAAAACTGTGTTTTCTAATTTGCGAGTTAAACACATACCTGAACATGACTGACGGTCTCTGTAACACTCTTGACACTCACCAGGTATCCACAAATAGTTCATGGTGCACTTTAATTCTAATTCAGTGCTATTCAGAAATTATAGAAGAATATAACCTATTATAAAACATAAAGTTACTTTAAAATATATTAACCATTCACTTTGAACTTAAGGTAAATGCATCACTAACTCTCAGTTTACCATCCTACAGATATCAAGTTTATAAAAGATGTTTTTATTGGGTTAGCTTAACACAGTTCTTGATTTTTAACTGTCTATGTCTGTATCAGTGTGAGACCACAGATGGATGCCTTGTGTAATGGAGCCATGAAACCCGAGGGCAGCGATCCCATCGTGGACCCCAGGCCCCCTCCTGCCAAGATGGCTCGACTGGAACAAAACGGAGCGGGACCCTCGGCCCAGGAGAGGAGCAGGCAGGGGAGTCCTGTCGCCAAAAACACATCCCTGGCCCAGAAGCCAACTGCAGTGAAGCCACAGGGCAAAAACTGGCACAGCAGAGGTACGTGGCTAATGTGGAGAATGGGTTCCGCAGCTTGATATGAAGGAGGAACCCATGGGTTTACTTTTCTGCGTCAAGAAGATGCATTATTGGTAAACTACCACACAGACTGGGTCTTTAATACTGTGATTATGACTCCTGAGTGTAAGATAACTGTCTCAGATTTACTTGTCATCACTGTAAATTATGTGCTCTGAGACCGAAAAACTTCAATTTGATTTAAAATCCAACATTATATGACTCAATATTGAGTTAGATTATTGCTTTATAATTTTTCGTGTTACCTATGACTACATTCTCAGACGTCATGCTGAATGAAATCATTTGCGTACATTATACCCCAGGGAGCCTGCTGCCGGTGTTCTGTGTGGTGGAGCACAGGGAAAACCCACTGGAGGGAGAGAGGAGAGAAGAACATGCTGAATTTGTCTTGGTCAAGAGGGACCTGCTGTTTAACCAGCTGATAGAAATGGCCCTGCTGACACTTGGCTACTCTCACAGCTCTGCAGCTCAGGCCAAAGGTACACAACACACACACATGCACAGAGAGTCACGATTACTGCTAAGTCTGTCTTTACCTATCCTCATACTTTTCAACGTGTGTTTGTGTATGTTCAGGTCTGATCCAGGTCGGCAAGTGGAACCCGGTGCCTCTGTCCTGTGTAACGGATGCTCCTGATGCTACGGTGGCTGACATGCTGCAGGATGTTCACCATGTAATCACACTTAAAATACAGCTGCACAGGTAGAAAGCACACATCTGTTACATCTGTACACCGTGACTGTGAGGAGGTCTATTTGTGTGCATCTACCTTATCCACACTTGTGAGCTGGTTTTCACACCAGACTAATTTTTCCCAGTCATTCACACAAAGCTTCTGGAGAAATCTCTGGCCACCTACCATCTCTAATTTGACTGAGAAAAATAAAACAACCAAAGGGCACAGACCAAATCAGACCCATTGAAAATCATATTTCATAGACAGACTCCAGCAGAGAGTGATAAATTCTTCATCATCATCATCATCATCATCATCATTGTCATCATCATCATTTTCTTCACTTCATTAAATTAAATTTAATGAGTACCTACTTTTATTGCTTGTTGGACTGAATATTGATGAGCATTTTAATAGTTGAAGACATTAAAAGTTAGTTTGTACTTGTTCAGCATCTCTTCTGTGTTTTTGACCCAATAGCAGTGCCACCTATAGGGTCTCACCGCCCATAGCCTGCCAGTAGAGTGGGGTCAGTGTAGAACATTATTCCACGTTTTTCTCGGAAGACATATAGCCTAGACTTGTAGCAGAAAAAGCTGCCCCAGGAAGTCACGGCAGCGTGACTGTGAGCCGTCATGCACAGAACCACAACGCTGAAACTGAAGCAGCTAAGTGGAAAATCAGCCATCAGTCATTTTATTATTTACACATGCACTTCCTGTGTAGTTTAAAATTTACTCTGTCAAAAAGGCCTGTTGTCTCGAGGAAAAGAAGAACCAGGGGTCATGTGTGTGTGTTATCCCTGTATTCACAGGGATCATCAGTTTCGTTGTGTCTCGCACCCACAATGTGTGTGTTCCTTAAATGTGTGGCACAGTGCAAGTGTTTATTCTTGTTTAGACAGGAAGTCCACACTATGAAAGTCTGAGTTTCATCTTGTACTGTTTAGTATTTACATGCTAGAAGAAGTTTTATTTGTTTCATCCTCCTTTTAAAGTTGTATACCAGCCTGTTGTGTAATGTCTACTGTTCAGGAGAAGTGAGGCTGTATCTGTGAGTTTCCCTGATTTTATGGAAGTGCAGTAACCCTTTAAACTGTAATATACTGAAATGCTGCTAATCAAGTCGTCTTACTTTGCTCTTTTTCTAGCTGCCCCAAACTGGAAGACTTGCCAGCTGAGCAGTGGAGTCACTCCACAGTGAGAAATGCTCTAAAGGAGCTCCTCAAGGACATGAACCAGAGCTCCCTGGCCAAGGAGTGCCCTCTGTCCCAGGTATAATACACACATATATAAACACACACAATTACAAGAAGAGTGCAGGCAGAAAATACGACTGAAATTCAAAGTGTAATGCCTTTGCCCTTTCTATGTCCTGTGCAAGTGTGTGTGTGTGTGTTTGTGCCCGCTTTGATGCATGACACAGAGCAACCGTGTGGTCCAATCGTTAGAGAGGAAGTCCAGATGCAGAGGTAGATAAGATGTGGGGGCAGAGCGCGGGAGAGAGAAACAGATAAGGAAAGATGGATATCTCTTAAAAAGCCACGCGGCCTTGGCTGCTGCCTATCTTGATTTTGCCGACTGCCAACCTGTCTGCCTGTCACCCTATCTGTCCGTCAGCCTCACCCACCGTTTTACTCTAACTCCGTCTATCTGTCCATCACTCTCATTCTTTGGTATTTCATTTTTTCTGCAGCCTTTACTGATTCAGCAGCAGCAATCCAAATCTGACTCAAAGATCTCCTTCAATTCTTGTGTGTTTAATTTCAGCAAAAACAGACACAACTGCAGAAATAACTTTACATTAATCTTGAAGTATTAGGGGAAGGGCCTTTTTATGAATATTCATAACTATCAACTTAGTCTATCTGTTATTTTGCCTGAGGGTGCTGAGGACATCTACAGTTTGATAAAGAGGAATTGCTCACTATCTCTCTCTTCTTCGGATTCTTTCCTTCTTTGCAGTGTTATGATCTGATATCAGCCAATCCTCCCTCCCCCATCTTTCCTCCCCCATCTCTCTCTCTCTCCATCTCCTATCACTCCCTTTACCCTCTCTCTTGTTTGCGAGAAGCAGATTAAAATAAATATGAGAAGATGAAAGGTGTAATCAGATGTAAAGATTGCACAGGACGGTCTTCGGGGAAAAACTGTGTGGGTTTCTGTGTGTGTATGTGTGTGTGAGTAAGAGACACAGAGGCATAGTCTCTGATGACCTCTAGTGTTTCGTTAAAATACACGCACACACGCACGGACGCACACACACACACACATGAATTCAAGCATACACATGCTGTACATTTACACACGCAAAACAGCTCACACACTGACACACTCATCTGTCTTTATTATCCTATTTACCTGGGGGTCTTTTTAATAACACAGATCTGAGTTCATTAATATCAAATGTGTGAACAGCTGAGACACCCAGGCCGCCCATAGCAGGAGCTTGGAAAATGTAATGAATTTCTATTGTCTATTCCCCTCTGTTTCAGAGTATGATATCATCTATTGTAAATAGCACTTACTATGCAAATGTCTCAGCTGCCAAGTGTCACGAGTTTGGTCGATGGTACAAGCACTTCAAGAAGACCAAATGCTTCAAGGGTGAGGCATTTTAATCAAGCTTATAAACATTAAGTGTGCATAAGTCTTACATCACATCCCAAGTCCATACTCCATGCTAATTCTACACAGTATATGCAACATACTAATGCTAGTGTGGTTTCAGAGGGCAACACTTAACCATGTTATATTGATAATACATATAACACAGTAGAATGCAGTTTGGAGAAAAAAGAAAAAACTAAGGAAAAAGCTAAGTTTCTCCCAAAAGATCTATTATGTTTGTTTTCTTCTTCAGGTGTCTCACTAGCAATGTTTTAATTTACAGGAGATCAATCAGCTGTAGTTCAATAAGCGTTCTCCTGGTTTTAATGTTTTGGACAGAATTAGAGAGCAGTATGGATTTGGGGCTTTAGTGTTTAATGTGTTAATAATTCTACATCTGTCTTTGCTTTTCTTTGCCTTCACCAGAGATTGACAGCTTTTCTGAGCAATCAGCACATATTACCCTCACCCAGCAGCCAATCACAGGAAGCCCTGCCGAGCAGAGCTCGACCCTTCTTTTCCCTCACGGAGGAGTAGCCAACATATGTGGTCGCTCACCCCTCGGCCTGCGGCCTCCTGGGCTCGTACCCCAGCCCCTCACTTCCCAAATGGTTAACCAGCAACTGGTCATGGCCCAGTTTCTCAACCAGCAGTACGCTGTTAGCCGCATGCTAGCTGGCCAGGGTCTCTCACCGTCCCCGCAGCAGTATCTCAACCATCCCCCTGTAGCAAGGGCTCCTGCCAAGGTCTTCTCCAAAGCCTCTGACTCCCAAGCCCCACAGCAGGCACAGTGTGGCCCAGGGGGAGGCCCTGCAGCCGGACCGCCAACCCAGACATCAGCTGGGTCGTCTGTGGGGTCGTGTGATGTGCCAAGTGATATCTACCAGTGTGTGAGGGAAGAACTGAAGAGAGCAGGCATCTCTCAAGCCATCTTTGCCCGGGTGGCTTTTAACAGGACCCAGGTATGGAGGGAAGGGGTGGGCAACTGAATGAAAGGTGTTGAAATTCAAAAGAGGTCACCACTGTTGTCTGGTGATTATCTGTTGGAAATTTTTTTCTGGTGTTGCGGTGATAGGTAAGTGTGTTCTGTGAATGTGTGTGTTTGGTGGTTAGCACATTGGCATGGCCTTTGCCGCAGTGCCCCCCACTTCCACCCTCCTGTGTATGTGTGTGTGTGTGTGTGTGTATGTTCATGCCAACTCTCTGCAGCACACAAGCTGGTGCCAGCAGTGAAGCAGCTGCTGGGCCAACTAATCACAACCCCTTGGAGAAATTCTGTCTCCCTCTCTACCTCTTCCTCTATCTCACTGTCTCTCCATCTCTCCACCTTTTCACTCTGGCAGCCCCTCTACTCATTTAAAGTCTACCTTCTATTGTTGATCTTTTTTTTTTTAATCGCTGCCTATTGGGCCTCTCATTTCTTACGCATATCACCCTCCACCATTGCCTTTACCACTGAAATGCTGCTATGTTATCTATGACCATCATCATACATTCACCACCACACCCTCATAAATGGAGCTCAAAGGACAGCCTAGACCCATTTTTATTATTATTATTACTGTCATTATCATTTTCATCACAATAAGCCGAGCTAGTTATTATCCACCCCCATGTTTCCCCGTTGCCAAATCCAAGGTGCTCTGGTGCCAGCCGTACAAGTTGGGCATGATGCCAAGATGCCATCTAGAAGTGAGGGACACATTTGTCACTTGGCGCTTCACATAAAGCCTCCATCCATTTCGAAGGCGGAGTTTGGTGGGTAGATTTAAAGATCATCCAGGATTTGAATAAGAAGGCTGTTTCCTCTCATGTCATTTCACTGCCAGCATGAAATCTGATTTCTTCTCAGGAAGGAAGCCCTACAATCTGCATGTGGCGTTTGAAGGCTTTCCTGCATAGACAGATACATGCAGAATAATGCTAGCTCTACAGGCGAGTCGCAAGCTTAGCACAGGGGCCTGTTTGAAAGAGATCCAGAGATATAAGGAGCTTTTGTAAAATTCCTGCGGGTGAATGAGAAACTTTCAACGTGTTGAGCGCCTGAAGCCAATTGAATGAATCTGATATCATCTATCATTACCTACACATGCATTAGTGTCAGTTTGTGTGTGCATTTACCAGGGCCTGCTGTCAGAGATCCTGCGGAAGGAGGAGGACCCAAAACACGCCTCCCAGTCGCTGCTGGTCAACCTGCGGGCCATGTACAGCTTCCTGCAGCTCCCAGAGGCAGAGAGGGAGCGCATCTATCAGGAGGAAAAAGAAAGAAGCCTGACGGGTTTCACACCCAGCTGCAGCAACACACCACCAAGATCCACACAGGTCAGTCAGGAGATATAAAAATTGAAAATCAGCATCACACAACTTGCTCTGAAATGTGTTTGTGAAGTGGAAGGACTGTTGCTGAGCTGGAGTTTAACCCAAGGGTAATGATAAATAAACGACTGTAAAATGTCACAGATTTTAAATATTCTCTGCTATAAAGAATAATCTTTCATGTATATTGTATGAATGGCGAGAAAGCATCGAGATGACTTTGTTATTTTAGACATGTAAGAAGTGAATAATCAATGTTGGGGGGGTTGTGAAGATTACTGTTGTTGGTGAACCCCTGAGCCATCTTTAAGAATGGGCCTAGGATAAACTGTAATATGTTTCTGACCAAATATCAGCAAAACTAATCACCATCACCCTCAGCTTTACTTGGTGTTTAGCGCTATTGTTAGCGCGATTACGTAAAGCAAACATTTTATTCACTCTGCTCCTACTTTACTTTGGTGAAATAAAGTAATCTGTAGTGCTGCATTTAGGACATGCTCCCTCCCTGGCTTCCCTTCCCTGAAAATTTGAAAGTGTGTTTGATAGAGTGCTGGGCCAAGTCAGACGGGGTTCATAATCTGTCTCAGACTCATCATGATCAGGGAATGCTGCAAATGCTCACTACTCTTAAGTTTACTGGAGCTGGCATCCTAACTCCATCTCTTCATCTTCCTGTCTCCCTCTTCTAAGGCGAGACTCTCCCCAGTCACAGCAGACAGAGGTTTGAGGACGGACAGCTGTGTTCTCAATGTCAGCTCTTCCATCTATGAGGAGATCCAGCATGAGATGAAGAGAGCCAAGGTGTCTCAGGCCTTGTTCGCAAAGGTGGCTGCTTCCAAGAGTCAGGTACCTGCTCGCTAGCTGGTGCGACTGTGATGGAGATGTCCAATTTTGAACACAGACATATTGCACCCAATCATTTCTGTTGCTTGATTGCTCAAATTTAAGCGTCCATGATGAATCCATCTACTCAGTTAAAGCAGGGATGACTAGTGTGTGTGGAGGAAAGCCCAGATAATCAACCAGCAGCTGTACTCTGCAGAGGACTATCATCAGTGCATCAGACTGCTATTGTGTCCTAAATTATCGCTTTAATAGTCACCATACACAGGCACACATACACACCACTCATTTGTGCACACAGACATACTGTACCGGTGCATGGAATCACACAAACTCACACAGGCACACAAATGCACTAATGCACATACACACAAGCATGATTTGAGTGTTTATTGTTCTCATTTTTATGGCGGCCCCATAAGCTTGTTATTGCCTTTTGTTTTGAGGATAATTTCCCTTCATGGAATGGGGGGATTTTAGCTGTCTCATTTTCTCTTCCTCTCGTGCATGTCTCCAATTCTCAGCTTTCTTTCTTTCTTTCTTTCTTTCTTTCTTTCTTTCTTTCTTTCTTTCTTTCTTTCTTTCTTTCTTTCTTTCTTTTCTCTCTTTCTTTCTTTCTCTCTTACTTTCTCTCTTTTTTTCTGTCTTCCTTCCATTTTCCCTGTCACTTCCCTCTCCCTCTATTCATCATGAAGAGCTGTAAAGGTCATTCAGCGGTCATGCCAGCATGGACAGGTGGTCCAAAACCTCTGAGGTTCTTTTTCTATCTTTTCACTGGCCTTCATTTTACCTTACTTCCTCTATGTCCTCTTTACCTCCCTCTCTATCCCTCTCTCTCTCTCTGTATTACCCCGTTATTTGGCAGGCAGAACCATGCTGGATCTCTCTGTTCTATCTGCACTGTGCATCTGGATGGCATTGTGTGCTAGAGTTGGGCTACAGCCAGGTGTGCGCGTGTGTGTGCCTGTATGTGTGTGTGTGTGACTCTACAGTAGCCAATGTGTGCGTATCAGCCGGTTTGCAAACGTAATCATGCTCTAGTTCTTCTAGTTGAATCTGAGACTTGCTTGGCTTCACGTTTCTCAATCTGCCACTCGCAAGTTTCCTCCCCTAATGATGCAGAAAGAAACTCCAGCGAATAAGAAAATTTCACCCTGGTGTTCCAGCTTTGCTGTCAGAGCCTCTTGGACCATAGCAAACAAGATACAGACAATTTTGGTTTATCGACGAAGAGCAAGCTGAACGCTCATTTGTTGACAATGTTGCATCTGCTTAAAATATATTTTAATTACTCACAATTAATACGAGAGTGGGTGTACTGGGGTGACATTATTCAAAATTCATTATATACATTTCCATTATGTTGCCATGGCAATTTTAATGTCTCAACATTATTTTAGTGCTTCATCAGAGGTTCACCCAACAGCGGAGATTAAATCATTTTTAGGACACATTTTCCTTAATAGAAATCAAATGACAGATACCAAGATCAAGGTATTAAGATATTGATATCCAAGTCATAAAAGATGAGCTTGACGTTGAAACATTCACTAATTACTGGACTAATTAACAGAATTACTGACTTGATTAGAGTGGCTGCGTTTATTGGAGCTCAACAGCTTTGTTGAAACATTATAGCCTATCCCCAAATTGTTGTTTTCTCCTTTTAGAGTTTTCATATCAGGTCATATAGTTTTCTCTTTAGAAATATAAATGTGTGCTGGCAAACAGCCTTGACCTCTGAATAAAGGAGAGAACAATATCATCATTGTGACCGTATCATTGTCTTCTGCAGTGGTTTAGCTGGTTAGTTTATGTGTGTGTGTGTGTCCCTCCTCTAGGGCTGGCTGTGTGAGCTGCTGCGCTGGAAGGAGGATCCCAGTCCAGAGAACAGGACCCTGTGGGAGAACCTGTGCATGATTCGCCGCTTCCTCAGCCTGTCCCAGACTGAACGAGACGCCATCTATGAACAAGAGAGCAGCAGTTCGGCAGCTCAGCAGCACTGCGCTGACAGGCTGACACTGCTTAGCAACGACAACACACTGGTGAGACTACAAAAACAAGATGATCGTTACACGCAGACTACTGTTCTACACTCTTGTTTTACCAGATATACAGATTTGTGATAAACTGGAAAAATTCATAACAAATAAGTAGCAAAGGTGAGCAAATAAATAGGTAATCAGCATGTCTTTAGAGGGATGGCAGTTCTTACAAATGACGTGAATTTCTTTTTGGAAAACACTAGAAAGATCTTGAGTGTTCAATGAAAAAGAAACCCCATAATGACAGCTAAATGCCAATGGTGTCAGAAAAAAAAGATGATTATCACATGAGGCAATGATCCGTGAGGCTGATTAGTTATTTTTCATGCACTTCGATAGCTATTGAGTGGGTTGATGGCTTGATTATAACACAGACCCACAGTTAAAACATGAAGAAAATGGTTGTGTATCGCTCTGTTTGACAAGTATGTGGTATGGAATAGCAGTGCATGAACAACATTACCCAGAGACTACACATGTGCTGGTTCAGGTCCAGTTTGGTCTGTGGACATGAGCCCTGGATGGTTCACTGCGGTCCACCTCATATGTAGTCGTAGATCCAGATCACATAGAATCTACACTAGCTTTGATTTCTCTCCAAACCAGACCAGCTTGTCCTGTGCCTCTTTTCATCTTGCTACAGATTTAGTTATCATCAGCGTTAGGGTTAGGGTTAGCAGTGTTCGCAGGCTAACAGTGGCTGTGGTAAAAAACCCCATTGATACAGCAGGTGTTGAGTTTCAAAACGACCATGTTAACCCATGAAAAAAAGGGTAATGTGACTGGAATCATTCTGTACTGTAAAGTCATCATTTAAACTGAGGTCAAATGAAGGACAGCATTTATGTGTTCATATTATTTAGAGCTCTCATGAGAAACATGACCACAAACATTTGAGCTCACCCCTAACCAGCCAACTACTACCAGCTTTAGCTCATTATTCCCATTTAAAGTGAAAGCAGCTCATCATCTCGAAAGCTACTGTTCATGCAATTTTATATAGAATTAGGTAATAGGTCTATAAAAACAATCATGTGCTAATAAGAAACCTAAAATTGTTTCTTATTTTCAAAACTTATAATTTCAAATACATTTGTGCCAAGGCTGACTCCACTTGACATCACATACCATTAAAGTGGAACAGGGTAATATCCACATTAACACATTGCAAATTAGTCTGTCTTGAAAATCTAAAATCAAGAAGACCAATTGTGGCTTTTTACTCTCATAATTTCACTCTTGTCTCATCAGTACCAACGCAACTCCCCTCTGCCACAGCAACACCATCTTCAACCACACCAACCCCTGCAGCCCGAGGCAGGACCTCACCTGTCTCCACGGCAACCGTGTGCTGCATCGCCAGCCGAGTGCGAGGTTGGGGTCAACTGGGGCCACTTGAGAGTACGTTTACAGAGCAGGGGCAGTAGTAAC
>OMNW01020148.1:5262-22013 GCA_900303245.1 Selene dorsalis | reverse complement strand
GCAGTGTGGGGCGGGACTGGGGATGCACTGGGGGGGTGAGGGATAAGGGTACAGAAAGCAAAGAGCAGGCAAGGAATGGAAATGTGTCTGGTGAAGGCATAAATGAGATCACTGGAGACAGCAAAAAGGGCACAGTGAAGGAGGAGCTGTCTGTGAAGTGGCCTGGCGTGAAGAATGAGAGCCGAGATAGAGCTGGGATTTGTTCAGAGGCAGATAATCATGAGGTTGAAGGTGGAGATGAGGCACAAGGTGAGGGGTTAAGAGTGTCCCACGAAGCCCTTGGAATCCTGCAGAGCTTCATCCAGGATGTAGGCCTCAACCCAGACGAGGAGGCGGTCCACACGTTGTCGGCTCAGCTGGGCCTCCCCAAACACATCATCTGCAGCTTCTTCAGCAGCCAGGACCAAGGACAGAGTCAAAAACTTGACCAGTATCAACACCAGAGCCAGAGCCCAAAACACAGCCTTATCCAGGCAGACCTACCAACAGAGGAACAGCAGGGGGAAACTGATGGAAAGACTGACATGGAACAGAAGGAAGAGGATAAGCAAGCAGAAAGAGATGACACAAGCGAGAATATTGCTTTGAAAGAATCGAATGCTGGCACTCAAACACTGCCCCCTACGAAAGAAGAGCAGGAGAGCTACATCTAACTCAAACACAACCAGTGACAAATCAGCCATATCTCCCCTGTGAGCCATCACGTGCTCACACCGTATTATTGGTCCGTATAAATCTCAGCCACTGTACCAGTACTGACTCAGACTGTTTAGGTCTTGGGGTATTATATAGACATTTGTCCTATATGATGAGAAAAGGTAAAACAGAAAAGGGAAAAAGCTTTCGTAACCAGAGACCCACATGTGATTTGAGGATCCCTACTGCACTGTGATCATATATGTACAGATAATGTTAGTACACGGGTTCTGGGTGTAGATGCTTGTGTCTGGATTAATAGGAACCAATACAATGAGCCTCAGATTACATATCACTGTTTAAAAACAATAATTGTAGTTGGTTGATGACTCATGTAAATTTATAGTATGTTCATGCCAGAAATGCCTTGTGGAAAGTGGCACTGCCAGTTTGCTTTTCTATGATCAATATCTTAATTTGCTTAATTTGTTTGTTTTTACTTATTTTTTTAGAGTGTCCTTTTGTTTGTGTTTTAAATCAGAAGCTGTCAGTGTTTTTAATGTTTTTTTCTCCACATTGTTCCTCATTCTTGTCCATGTTTGTAATTCTCATTAAAAATCAGGTTTCTGGTTTCTGATTTAGAATAAATGTTTATTAGAAAAAAAATTATAACATAATATAGGGCATCTTGTGCAATTTTACTTCAGCGCTTAACAAATCAGTAAAATAAAACATTGGATTAGTTACCAAACTGATCAACATAATGACAGCTAAAGCGTTCATGAAAATTCCTGTCGCTACTTCTCAAGTTTATTTGCATTGTTAAGTTCTGTCCTGATTGTCAAACAACAAATTTGCTTCATGGTTTACATACAGAGTTTCTATTGATGCATGAATTTGTAAATCTCTCAAAATATAGCTATAGGTGTTCCAGTTACACATTTTGTGGTTTTTGTGTTTTGCTGATCATAATGCAGAGGCAGACAAGAGAAAGACAAAAGATTAAGTTTGTTTTTATATTTAATTGTTCTCATTCTCTGATTGACACGCTGTGCTGTAAATGGAAGATTTTGGACAAGATGTCAGCACTTTTATTTGCAAAGATTAAGACTTTTACTCTGTCATAATTGTATGTTTGTGTTACTTCTATCTGATCTTCCAGTAGAAAATCATTTTTTCACAAATAATCTGTTATTAAAGATTTACGTGCTTTGAGAGTAAGCCTGGACAGATAACTTCACTTTTTGCCTGACAGTCATTTCACAGCATCGTCATTGGAATAAACAGAGGGTGGAAACTTTCCCCGTCAGTGCAAACCATGGCACATGATATTTCTCACCAGGAAACTCAGGTTTAAAACCTCATGTGATAGAATCTGTGGGAGCTCACAGAGCCTGAGATAGCTGGGAGGGCATCGTGCTATTTCTGCTTTCCGACAGATAAAACGATGGCTGTTTTCTAGAAACATTATATCAGCAGATCATATCTACACCAGACATTTACTTGGGATGCGTTAGTAATGTACAGAATTGGACTTGGGAAAGTCTATGAGGTCCATTGTGTTATTCACAACTCGAGCATAAAAGAAAAAAGAGAAGAGATAACACTGTCATTTTAAGACAAACAGAGGTAAAAGACTCATTAAAGATTCAATCTATGGTCCTGATGTCCACTGTCTGTTCTAGTGTGGTACACTGTTTTCTTCTTACATGAATGTATCAGTGTTGGTGAATTGCTGCCATTGTTTCCAGGCATCAGACAGTATTGCTCTGTGCTGATCACCAGGCCTCGCTGTACCAGAGGATCTGTGTCTCTCCACGATCACATGCCCCTCAGCGCTGCCACTGTGTTTTCTATCTTCTGTCTCTTTCCTTTGCTCCTATTTCATCTGTCTGCACTGCTATTTCTATCTGTGTTCCCCGACTCTCATCTGTCTCTCCTCAGGACTTTTCACATTGCTGCTCACATACTCCACTCAGAAAGTGCAACATTCAAGCCCCATTTGGTCAGAATAGCTTTATAGTGTAATTCAATGAAGCTATGCTCTTTTCTGTCATCTGTTTCCATGACGATACCTTAGTTAGGGCCAATGAGAGGCCATGAATGCCTCATCATCAGTAATATTAGCTATAATAATGATGATAATGGCGCTCTTGAAATGCCATGCCTGTGATGATGATGGTGATGGTAATGGTGATGATGATCATTACGACTGCTTTGTGTTAACCCTCACCACCACACAAGCACAAACACACAACACTACCAGTGCACACATTGGACTCATTAATGCAGTTTAATGTCAGCACCTGTATATGGTATTTTCATGTGGACTGCTTTTTTCCATCATGCTGTTGGGTTTTATTTGTTTTTCTGCCTTTTGTCTGTGGGAAGTGCACTGTGCTGAAGATGCTGGTTAAAAGCACTCCACCGAGAAACTTGACTTGTCTGACCTCAGAAATTGCTGCAATTAAGTCTCTATAAAACTGTCTTAATTAACCCTCACGTTGAAGAGCTCCTTCACTGTTCTTGCTTATTCATGATGTGTTTTATTTTTCCTTGGAGGTGTGATCCACCACAACCTTGTGCTCTAACAGAGCAGTAAGAGTTGTTTTTAGTGCCCTTCCTTCATTCTCGCTCTTTCTTTTTATTCCTCTGAGCCGCTGACAGAGATGGAAGCATTATATTTTCAGGTTGTCTGTTCCTGTGTCCTTTCACCCCATTCTCAGGAACATCTTTAGGGAATTTCTTTAAATTTGGCATAAAATTCACTTGGATTCAAGGATGAACAGATTAGATTTTGACATTTTCTCCTGGGATCTCCTGTGGGAATCAACAGCGGCTCAAATTTGGCTCAAGCATGGGCTGATAAGAAGGTGGTGGTCAAAGGTCAACAAACTTGTGTCTTTAGCTATACCTCACAAAATCATATGCTAATTATGACACAGTTGAGGATAAAATTGAACTGATGAGATTGTATATCCAAAAGGTCAAAGGTCAGCTTCACTGTGGCATCATAATTTAAAACACCTCTGGCCATTATTCAATGCTAAAAAAACATGTGAGACTGTGATCATATTTAATGTGAGGCATTGATTTTAGTTTTCTTCCTTTATTTTTTTTAACCATGCATATGATCATCCTTTGTGTATTTTTACTCAATCAAACTACAAAGCCATGGAAAATAATTGAAACTAGAATTTAAGATTCACATCAAATTACTAAACCACAACACAGTTACCTGTTACCATTGATCAGTGTATGTCTATTATAGTAGTTGATATTGCTTGAGATGTAGCAAAAATTTAAAAATTACATTATTTGTGATAATCTTCGAAATAACTAATATACACAAAAGTGCATTATTTACAAATATGATGTTGCAGCACATTAAATTGACATATTTAAGTGCAATACTTGACATTTGTGCTTTCGCACATGTACCACCACTAACACGGGTTGTCTGCACTGTTACGATTACAGTTAGACTGGATAGTGACAGAGAGTTACCAAGCACAGTCAATGCAAAGCACCAACCTGCAGTTACAGCGGCCCCACCGGCCTCAGCTCCCCGGTCACGTGATCAGTCAGCTGGTCTTCAGCACATCCGCCTGACCCGCTACTGTTTACAAATCAGCAGAGTCCGACACAGTAGGATGAGGAGTCCTGCGTGAACAGAGCAGGTATCGGAACCAGAACCGTTGGCGGATTATTCTGTCCCGTCCTGTCGCACGTGCTGTCAGCCTGCCGTGTGTGCGTGTTGTTGTTGCTGCGCGCGCTTGTGTCTCACACTAGTCTCGTGGTTTTCCAGCAACTGTGTGTGTGTGTGCGCGCGCGCGTGTGTGTGTGTGTGTGTCGGAAGTAGAGACGGGCCCTTGCGTCGGCTTGGTCACAGCTCGCTTCGCTAGCGGCCAGGCTAACGTCACATTAGCTTACCTGCTTCCTGTCATCTCGTGCCATATCCAGTGAACGCACATACCTGCGACATGTCACCGTAAGTTCATTTAACTAGCCTTCATTTAGCATCGTTAGCCGACGCGAGCTAGCTTTAGCTGCTGTTTGGCGTCCTGCCCTGCCTGCATCGATAATCCTGCCTGTCACCACCCGCGGTGCATCACACACCGACAGTTGACATTTTATGTCAAATTGTACTTTAATTATGAGTAATGGCAACGGGAATTAAATGCTAAACTGAAGGGGAAAATGTAGCTTTTTCGGTGGTTCGCTCGCGCATGTACAGGCCAGCCTGCCTGGTGGATCTGGTGATGGGTCCCGGGCAGTGCAGAGGGCTGGTAGCAGCCAACGCGCTTTAATGCGTTTTTCACCTTGCCAAGAACTAGTTCAACAGAGTGAGTGTGTGCAGGGAGACTACAGCCTGAGTATCTGCAGGCTATTGAGGTCTTAAGAGAAGTCCAGAGGCTGTGGTGTTTACTCTGAGAGGAGACACATTTACATTTACTGCTTACTCCAGCAGTGGCAGACAGAGGAAATAAGCTGTAGGTCAGCGTTGGTCGAGCTTCAGTCTGTTTCTGCAAATCACAGCGTTTTCCTGAATGTGAAAATGTTTCTTCCTTCTTCTTGTTGCATTGCAGGTCTCCACTCTGTGCAGTGCTTCTCAACCATTTTGGCTTGTGACCTGTTAAAACAAAGCTGCTTCCCACCCCCTGGCACTGGTTGCATAAGTCAGTTGTGAGCAGTTGCACCAAAATGATTTTCCACTTGTTTTATTGGAATAGTTTTGAGCGCCCCTGGGAGGTCACATTATTCAGTAGCACAAGAAAATAAAAGGCAACAACAGAAAAAAACATGCCACTCAGATTCATCTTGTGACTCCTTGTGGGTGTCCTGGCCCTCAGGTTGGGAACTACTGCTCTTTGTCCCTGCATACAGACAGACATCTGTCAGATTTCATCTCCTCATATGTATTTGGTAATTGAATCAGTCAAGACCCAGGAAGTTCATGGTATTTTGCTAAGGTTAAGGTTTGAAACATGTTCTCAGCCAATTGAAGATCATGTGACTGTGAAGGCTGCTAGGCTCCTGCTGTATGCTGAAGTAGAGGCATGTGAGTTTGTTTAACTGGGGTGTTTCACTTTGACTAAACTGCAATCTGCCGCTCTGACTGTAGCTGCCAGTGACAGCTTCCCTCATCACCGTCTCTTGAATCCTTTTTGAATATTCATCCTCTAAAGAGCCCGTGTCCTGTTTCTTCTCTGAAGCTATTTTACATTAGACTGCTCTGGCAGTGGTTAAGCTGAAATAAAGACCAGTTGACGAGTTTGGCTGCTGAATAATGTCGTCACCAGATTCTTAAAAGTCTGGACTTGTTCGAAAAATGATGGAAAGAGTTTTCCAGGGTTGAAAACGTGCCTGCAGCCTGTTCATATCAGTGCAGCTGCAGTTGAAGTTCAGTCAGAAGTCTCTAAATGGAGACTCTGCAGGCACTTCAGCAAAACATTTAATACAATTGACTAATCAGGGTTTAGTTTCAGAATAGTTTAGCCTTCGTGCCTTTAGGCCAGTGAGCCTGGAGCAGGCTCCTTGTGTTTCCTTCTGATTTTTTCATGACACCTCAGCATGAAAATGGGATCTTAGTTCCTGATGTTTATGTTTTGAGAAGCTGAGATGAATTTTACTTTTGTCAACTTGGCTGCCAGCCTCATGGTGACCTCTCACCCCTGGTACCTTTCAGAGGAAATGTGGCTCTGAAATATTTACATGACTTTAAAGAATATGATGCCCCCATGGCTTTGGGGGGAAAAAGGAGGAAGGATTCAGGATCAAATTCAGTGATGCCTGTGGCCCCTCACAAATTGAATGTGGCAGAGTAAAGAGAAGGTGAAGTATAACAGCCCACACTAATGAGCATTACTGAAGGAAGAGGCTTTCTCACTTGATATTTGGATGCATTACATAATCCAAAACACTGACATTGCTCCCTTGAAATCATGTTACAGATTGTAACTTTGAAAAGAAAATGGTTGACAAGTGTTATTGTGTGTAATGGCTACAGTTTGGATTTGGCTTCATGTGCTTCTTGTTGTAAATCCCAGCAACAGATCCTCTACCTCAGAACAGATGGACGCAATGTTATTTGTCTGTTGATTTATTTATGCATTTCATTATGTATTGATTTGATTATTTCATGAAAGATTCGTGTTTTGAATTATTGAGGTGTCTCCAGGTGCTGTGGAGTAAATTATGCAGAAGCTAATTTGCCTTGATTATTATGTAGTAAAGTTAGGATGTCATTTCACGTACGACTTGGGAAAGAAGTAATGAAGGCAGCAGAAGGCTAAGAGAAGACTCGCTCCAGGCAAGATTGTGCTAACATGGCAAGGCCTCGAGTCCTCCACCAGCATCATCTTTCACTCACTCACTCACTCACTCACTCACTCACTCACTCACTCACTCACTCACTCACTCACTCACTCACTCACTCACTCACTCACACACACACACAGACATACACACACACACAACATACCTCCTTAAAAGAGAGTGAGTGATCTGTGACGGCCTCTTTGAAAAGTTTAGAATGACTTTTTATTTTTGGACATAAAGGACCGGTTGTGTGTGCAGGCCTGCAGGGAAAGATGTGCCTTAAAATATCTTTTGAGTCAGATTTTAGACAGAAGTGATAATATGAATTAATATCGTGTGCAAGAAGATGACTTTCATATTTGTAGCTGCTCAGGAGACTTTAAATCTTTCATAGCAGCCATTCAAAGTAAAACTAAGAAACCAGGCTATTATTGGAGGTACCTATCACAACATTCCTCTTCTCTGTTTTTCCCTATAGTTGTGGATTAGTTACGATTATTTAATGGTATAATGTCATTTTTATGAGGGAAGGGAGGAAAACCGCACTGACTTAAGGAGAGCATTAGTCTTTGAGGAGAACAGATGTTTCCTAAGAAAACAGGCACATACATTATGCATATAAAATAATTTCTATTTTGATGGCGTGTGTAACTGATTTATCGAGCGGTGTTCCATTCACATAGTTAATAGGTTTAAGAGATGCCTTTGTTGTGTTATTTCCACAATTAATAAGTGAAAAAAAACATAATTCTCTGTGGAAGCGTGCTATTCTGCAGGCCTGTGTATTAGGCTAACCATATTCATAAACGTGGGAATAATCCCAAGCCGGATAAAGAATGGAAGCAGAATTGGTTAACCTAGATTGTACTGTAATGTCTCACAGAGAAAGTTAAACTTTTCTCAGAACTGGGCTTGTTGACAGGAAGGAGTTGGCGCAGGACTTACCTGAGGAGGAGTTTCATTATATTTGACTTGTAAAGATCGTCAGATTATAATAATATTTATTCTTACATGAAGCCTGCTTTGTCTGCTGCTAAACCAAACTTTTTCCACCTAAACTCATCATGAAAAGCCACACAAACCGAACAACAGTCGGTTTACAGTGATCAAACACAGAACAGCAGGAAATCACCAAAGTGGAGGAGAGACTATTATAAAAATGGATAAAATGATTATCAGAAAGGTAACAGATGAATTCCCTGATAAAACTGATGAGCTGACTCACTTCCAGCTCAATATTCAATTAATGGTTTAGTCTTTGAAGTGTCGGATAATAGTTGAGAAAAACTCATTGGGATATCTTATGGCCTGTAATGACATCTAGAGATTCCCTGTTTTGTCCAACCATCAAATTTTCTCATTTTCTAACGTTGAAAAAGGAGAAAAACAATGAATTGATTATCAAATATTTTCACATTGAATTATCTGTCCATCAAGTATCTGTTTCTTAACCACTAACTATTAGCCCACAATTCGAGAATGAGCACATACCCGGTAGTTTCTTTTCTGCTGCTGTTAAACTTGTGAAATATTTGCACTGATTCTTGACAGTCTTAACGGTCGACTGTGAGCTGATTGGTTGGACAACATCTGGTTCGATGTCATTGGTGGTTGTTGGAGTTGTTATCAATATCTTTGTTAATTTTCCAGAATACTATTGATAAATTACTAGTACATTCATAACTGTGTTAATAACCCACACCGATTGGTCACAACACTAAAACCAGTTTCTTGTTTTAATGTTGTGACTGATCTGTGTATTTGCATTTTATAAGGAACAACTGACTTTCTGTTCATTGGAGCCATTCCTCTTTGACTGTCATCACTGTCTGTTTTGTTTTATGCTGTGAGGTTGTCATAAATGTAAAAGGTGAGCAGGCTTCTGTTTAATATCACACTGGAAATAAAACACAGGTCCTTGATTGTAGAGCTGTCTGAAAGTCACTATAACCACTTGGTGTCAGTACATCACATTTGTTTTTCAACTGCCCTCTCTTTCCTGATGTCACAAAATTGTTGTTGTTATTTATTCTGTGCTAAATGTATGTATTTTCTCCATTGTTCCTCCTTCTTGCAGAATTACCCATTTCTTCTGAGTCTTGGCTGTAGAGAATCACAAGGCTGTGACAGTAAGTGCTGAGATAAGAGTTCAAGCATGATTAATTTGCAAGTTACGGGAAGGGACACTGTATTGATCAGGGCAGCTCTCCTTGGAGAGGTCAGAGGTCGGAGCTTGTGAGGACTTAAACAGAGAAGACACCTGTCAGCATAGTCTCTGGTCGAAGGTCAGCTTCTTTATCAGCAGAGTTCAGAGGAAACATATTGTGTTTTATCACCAGCTCTTTTGGGATGAGACTTTTGGGAGTTCAAAAGTCACGTATAACGTAAAAACCAGATAACTTGAGTTTGGTTTGTAGCTTTGATCTAATTTAATTCAGTTTATCTCTCTTGGTTTCTACATGCCTAACTATCTTGCTCTCCAGGTCCGGCTGGGTCGCGGTCATGCAGCATCCCAATTTCGAGACTCGCCACCCGCTCCAGACAGACGAACAGCAGGAGACGGGGTTCGACCCGCTACACAATTTCAACAAGAACCGCAGCAGTACGTGGACTCTCACTGACATTCCCCAGGGTCGAACCTTTTCATAGAACCATCACGTAGTAGTGCTTCCTCTGCATCTGGACTGTTCTAACCGGTTCTACTGCTAGTTGAGGCCTGCGTGTAAGAGAAAGTCACCATGAGTTGAGGCACCAGATATGAAGAGATAATAAAAAAGAAATTTTGGAACTGACTGTGAAGTATGAGTCACAGACGTGGCTGGCAACGCCCCCGGGCTGAGGTGTTTTTATGTTTACGCGTGAGAGAGAGAGAGACAATGTTGGGGGTTGGCATGTTGTGGAACTGATGAATATTCATGCTGAGTGTCCCTGTGGAATGATCTACTCCTGTAACTAATGTTGATAGACAGCTCTCTGACTTGAATGTGTGTTCACCTGCAGGCCAAATTAGAGTTATTACCACCAATAAAGACACAGAGAGGGACTATGTGCCATCACTTTGTTTGCTTCTGGCTCATCCACGTCTGCTGCATGACATGAAAAGAAAAAGCTCTCAAAATAACCATTGGGCCGTTAGGAAGCAGTAAACAGCCCAGTTGTTATTACGGTAGTCAAAGGTTATGTTTTTGTTTATGGTCCTGTGTTCGCAAGCTTAAAAAATGACTGATGTTTAGTTTCGCTCCTTGTTTACATCACCCCCTTGTGGTTGTGTCTGTGCCTGTTTGAACAGGAGGATCTCTTGACAGCAGCAGTTACTCACAGTCCCAGTCAACCTTCCTCTCATACAGGTGAGTGTTTCCAGTATTTTCTCATGTGAGCCTACCATAAACTCTTGGCCCGATTCACTGCTCCAGACTCCCAGTTTACTGCTAGATGACACATTAGATGGACTACTGTGCCCAATTTGGAGTGAGAAGCTCATAAATCTCCTCGTCCTCTGCCTCCCCTCTGCTGCGCAGGAAAGAATGGGATGACTTGTTCCTCAACAGTAATTACCTGGCCAGGATCCGGCAGGCAGGCATCAACGGTCGGCTGAGGAGCAGCCGCTTTCGGAGCGTATGCTGGAAGGTAACTGCCAAATGGATCAAGCCCTCCTAT
Source organism: Selene dorsalis (assembly GCA_900303245.1). Classification (NCBI taxonomy): domain Eukaryota; kingdom Metazoa; phylum Chordata; class Actinopteri; order Carangiformes; family Carangidae; genus Selene; species Selene dorsalis. The sequence continues at coordinate 11,399 of OMNW01020148.1, read as the reverse complement.
CGAGTTTGATTAAAGGAGCGTTGCCATTTTCCCTGCCTCACTAAAGTCAGCAGCTCGGACAGCTTCCAGACCTCCGTTATGGTGGAAACGGAGGCCTAGGGTTTCAAAAGTGTCAGTGTTTGTGACATCAGCCTGAGGGAGATTGTGGTTGAGGTCCCTTAAATAACCTTGTGTACTGTGTGTTTGTGTGCAGTTGTACCTGGAGGTTCTTCCTGAAGACAAGGAGCAGTGGATCAATAAGACCAAAGAGCTCCGAGCTCGATATGAGAAGATCAAAGAGACGGTGAGGGCGCCACTCTGTGGTTGTTTCCCTCAGCAGGATGACAAACGCTACTGTTTGTCTTTCTGCAGCAGGTCACATTACCTCATGGGGCAAACCTCTAAATGCATTTTTAATTCATGAATTTTATGAAATACTAAGTCTCAGTTTTCACAGTTTAAGCTACTGTAAACACGGTAGAACCTCTAACTCCTTGTGTGCTGCTACACATCAGAAAACTCAGGCCACAATATGGTCATGCATTTTTAGACAGAGCAGAACATCACTGATCCGTGCTGTAACAAATTCTGTTTTCTGTCTCAGCACATCACTAACCCTCGCAAGGCTGCAGGCCAGCAGGACCTGGTGGTTAACAACCCACTGTCCCAGGATGAGGGGGTAAGTGCATGTGTGCACTGTCCAGTATCTGACTTTCTATCATATCAAATTTCATATTTGCATTTAAAACGTGACTCATGGATACATACCCTCCAGACATAGTCATTACAATAATTAGGCTGATCCAGTGATTCAAGAATCGATTTTCTTAAAGTAATTATAAAGCCATTGAATTGATGTGTGATTAGGCAATAAATAAAATGTTTACAAATTACCAAAAACTAATGGTTGGTTATTTGGTATTTGACTGCACAGTCAGTGGTTAGATGATGGCACTCAGAGAGCCACACTCAGGGTATTTGGACAGAACTATATGGTAACAACTAAAGAAAAAATGGTCAAGTTTCATTTTTTGTTTTCTGTGTTCACATTGCACACAGATGAGGAATATAGTTTTCAACAATTTAGTATTTACTTGAGTTAAATGTTTTCTTTTTGCAAACTCAACACATCCGCCAGGACATAACTGCCTCAGACCATGGTCACAGTTTTTGAGTGTCTGATTCTGTCGGTCTTATGTTTTTTGCCTCTCTTGTTCAGAGCCTGTGGAACAAGTTCTTCCAGGATAAAGAGCTGAAGGGGATGGTCAAACAGGACGTGTTGAGAACGTCAGTATCATCACCGCTCTCTTTATTTGATTGTTCTGTGCTGTCAGCATCAAGTAAACCTCTGCTCTCTCTCCGTTTTTCCACTTCCATAAGGTTTCCCGAGATCCGTTACTTCCAGGATGAGGATGTGCGGACCAAGCTGACGGATATTCTCTTCTGTTATGCCAGAGAAAATGAACAGTTATTGTATAAACAGGTATGCACGACTCATTCGTGAAACTTTAAGGTAAAAATTTTAATGTGATTTGAAAATCAATCCTTTTTAACACCTCTGGGTTCAGGCATGTGTTTGTGTCTGTGCATGTGCAGTGAGCTCAGACAAAAAGAACAGAAACGTCTTTGTAGCCTAATCATTATCAGTGTCTGTAACAGGTGCCAGCAAATGAATAGCCGGCTAGTACAGCATCTTTTTTGCAAACTGGAAGTGACATATGGCCGGGCAGTGGCTAACAATATCTAAATTAAACCTGTCATCACAGATTAGAAACCTCGTGCATCACTATTAAAGAACAACTGACCATAAATGAACCATGTTTTCTCTCTTCCCTTGCCGTCTTGCATCTTTTGCTCCCTCCACCTCTGCCTCTTCCTGTTCCTCTGCAGGGGATGCATGAGCTGCTGGCTCCCATAGTGTTTGTGCTGCACTGTGACCATCAAGCCTTCCAGCACGCCAGTGAGACGGCCAGCCCCAGGTCAGTTCCTCACAGCTGTGAAACCGAAACTCCTCGCCTTGAGCTCTTAACCTTTTGTTACCGTAGACGCCCTCAAACCTTCATGAGCTCCAGCAGCTTGTGCTCTAGTCAGAAGCCAAAATAGTTAACTGGATTTTGGGAGAAAAGATCAATTTCAGGGGTCTCTGTCTTTTTTTTCCTTCTCTCTGCAGTGAGGAGATGAGGTGTCTTTTGAATCCAGAGTACTTGGAGCACGATGCCTAGTGAGTATTGTCTTCATAATGGACAAATACCCGAAAAGAATAACATGCACAGATATTTCATTACCTACCAAATAATTGGAATTTGCTTACATGTCGTTTTGCGCCTCACAATGTGTCCCATCTTTGTTTTCTCATTATTTTCTACGCTTCCGTCTGCAGTGCCATGTTCTCACAGCTAATGGAGACAGCTGAGCCGTGGTTCTCCAGCTTTGAGAGGGAAGTGAGGAAGGTCAGTTTGATCTGAAGAACAGCTTTTCACGTCGTAACTGCAGCAATTGTCTGTGCATGCCGACACAATCTGGGCTATTATGAAGATACGACGTCATAATTCTTAGAATATTAGTCCTAGTTAATTTGAAAGCACCTGTGGTTACTGTAGAAACAGACAGTGTGGTTTATTACCACAGCAAACACCTACAGAGACTTCATCTTCCTGATCCCTATATTTAAATCTGGTCTGTCTCATTTAGCAGATGCGTCACTGATGAGTGAGTGTTGTCAGCCCAAACTCTTGCATCAAACACTGCCTCACAATCAAAGTCTCCTTTTATTTCTCATTTCATGCTTTTCTATTTAAGCTAACAGCAGTAGTCAGTGTTGGCCCTGCATTAGCAACAAACAGCAAACAGGATTAGCTGCATGCATCATTTCCTGTGACTCTCTTGTGCACAGGTATAAAGTTTGACTACAGCGTGGGGAATGGCAGGCCTCACCTCTGACAAAGGCATTACAGAGAATATTACATAAAAATTGCTGATCCTAGTCATCCTGGCTTGTAAGCGATATCTCAGCATCTAAACAGCAAAAGCCTGCATAAAATCTACTTATAATTCAAACCCAAAACATTGTGTAAAGAAATGATTTACTAATTACATAATGATCTGCCCCTCCAGGGTAAGGAAGAGATGCTGACCAGCATACCGTTCGCTCGGCCTCAGGACGCAGGTCCATCTGTTGCTATAGTGACCAAAGTCAACCGCATCCAGGACCAGCTGGTGAAGAAGCATGACGTGGAACTGCACATGCACCTCAATCGGCTGGAGATCGCACCACAAATCTACGGCATGTCAGTTTTTACACCTTCAGTCGCAGTGTGTCCCATCCTCCTCTTTATCCCTCAGCTGCACACAAACACAGTTACCCTGTCTATCTGTGTGTCCTACAGTCGGTGGGTCCGTCTGCTGTTCGGTCGTGAGTTTCCACTCCAGGACCTGCTGGTGGTGTGGGACGCACTGTTTGCTGACAGCATCACTCTGGACCTGGTTGACTACGTCTTCGTGGCCATGCTGCTCTACATCCGAGATGCCCGTATGCTCCATTTATTACTGAAATAATCCAATAATGGCATGTGTTGTCTTTGTAGCAATAATTTCATAAGAAACACTTCACTGGAAGAATGTGATTTCCTCCACCTCATTTACTCAGATGGAGTCATATTTCTTTAAATAGAATAGTGTAGATCTTCACTGCCATACACACAGACAGGAGATGGGAATCAGTCTAATACTGTGCATGAGTTGCATAGGGAAGTTCACATCTGACATTAAATATAACATGCTTTATTTAAAGGAGTTCTGTGGTGAGATTTTTTTTATCACTTGTCAACATCGCTAATTCCGCATTTATTTGTTTTTCTGTTTCAGTCATTGCAAGTAACTTCCAGACCTGCCTGGGCTTGCTAATGCACTACCCTCCAATCGGAGACATCAATGCTCTGCTCCAAAAGTCTCTGTTCCTCCGTGATCCCAAAGTAAGCAACTGCACGTGTAACATGACTCAATTAAAAAGGTGCTGATCACATGGTGAAGTGATATTTTTTGTGTGGCGCTTCAGTTTCCCTCTTTGTGTATTGGTGTGGTATCATCAGCGCTTTCACTACACCGCAGTGTTCACAAGTTAAAATGGAGAAGAGAAAGAGAGAAACTTTACACAGAAAATGAAGTGTATGTTTCCCTGGCACTTCACTACCGACTCATTGTGCTTCTCCATGCTGCTTCTTCTCGTGTTGCTTTTATTCAGAATATTTCAGCAGAGGAGACTGTGTCCGATCTCACTTGTTTGCATTGGAGGGAGAGGATTTGCAGGAGTGAAACACTCAGTCAGACACATATCTCTGGGCTGAACCGCTCGAAAAGCAGTCACGTAGTTTGCAGCTCTATTGATCTGTGAAAAAGGGTTTAGGTGTAAGAAGAAAAAAAAAGAAGTCAAGTTAAAATTGGCAGCAAATGTTTCAGTTCCTCACACAAAAGTGGGTTTCACCCTAATGATTTCAAGGCATTAATACTAGAGCACAGGTGCAGTCAATGAACCGGTCATGGTTATTATTAAGAGGAAGCATAGTAGATCAGGTGAGACTTTACAAATATATAGGTGTGTTTCACGTCCTCATGAAATGATGAGGCCTGTGCAGTACATGAATAATGGTAGTTATCAGTTGAAGGGTTTAAATCATATTGGAGAGCATGGTTGCCACAATCACAGATGTTATTACTGTTTTATCAGCGTTACTCTGCAAATGTGAAACATACACTGACTGAAAACGAAAGATACCAAACTCTGGAAGATGGAAAATGACATAGATCAGACCTCTGCAGAGAAAAAATAGGAAGTGTTGTTGTATGTGAAGAGGAAATAAGACAAGATGTGTGTTTAGACACGACGGGTGTTATCAAGGCCTTTTATTAGAGATGGTATCCTTCAAATTAAGGGCTAAAATAGTGAAGAACATATGGAGGCCCTTTATCAGTTATACTGAGGATTAAGATTAAGATGATCAAGTGAGGGACTGATTTTTATGAGCAACACAGTTTCTGTATTTATTTATTTTCTGTCTCTCCTTTTCTAATCAACCTGTCATATTGTCATTCTAATTAATTCACTCCATTATGTATACATTTCCAAATGTTAAGACAAGAGGAGCAATCTGTTTGATGGGCTGAGGTATACAGTGTTTTACACAAATGCCAGGGGCTGTTTTTCATGACGTTAGAATGTAAATAACAATATTGTGGCAGAGTATGTTTATTTTGGGGCCAGTGGCTGCACAGTGAGTTCACAAAAACTAAATCCATTTCTCTCAAGACACTGTAAAACACTGCTCTTATCAGTGCTGTGATTGATCACCTCAGCTGCATTTAAACTTTCTACGGAGAGATTTCTTTCTACAACAGGCTTTAGTGCTGCAGAAATGTTCCCATTTTTCTCAATGTGACCTCTGAGCTGGCAGCTGGGCTGAGATGCTGACAACAGTTTGTTGGTGTAACAGATACAATATACATGTGTTTTGCAACAAGATCTATAATGTTAATCTCCTTCCACAGATTACATATAGCTACAATTTCATGGTTTCACTTGCAGAACCCTCTCGTCTTTTACTGATTTATTTTCGATGCTCAAATTCATTTGACCATTAGAAACCATCTGGGTACAGATATGAACATGACAAGTGTAGAGAGGTGCAAATCTGTCCTGTCCCTGAACATGAAAGCTTTTTAGTGCCTAAAAGTGTCATTGCCTAATTATGGTTTCTGCTTCCTGTCGCAGTGATGTAATTTGCATTCGATGTGATTTGCAATGTTAGATTGGCACAACAAAGTGCAGAAAGAAAAACAAGGTTCCTCTCTGAAAATGAAAAATGAAATCGGGACGTAGCAGCCGAAATGAGGATTTTTTACCTCAAAGCTTTCTGCATATTTTTCCCGTCACACTCTCTCGGCTCACTCTCCTTGTTGTGCCACTCACTGATGTTTGTGTACGTAAAATTTGGCATCACCAGCTCTTTGACTTCAGCTACCACCTCACTGTCCCGTTACAAACCATCTCCTCAAAAGTCACTGACCCATAAACCCAAACACAACAACTCACCGCACTCCCGTCCTCTGCTTTCCCAGGATGAAATTCCAGTGCTGATCCAACATGACAGTGTGTCCTCCAGGTG